>CM061136.1:201176998-201394780 GCA_030789695.1 Scilla litardierei
ACTCTCGCGACGAAACTTAAGAGGATGCGGGAGGCTCTTGCTCGCAAAGTCCAGAGGAATGACACACTGCAAGAAATGTACATGTGTTGATTCGGACAAGATCCAACATTCCCACAACCATTCTCAACTGCGTCGCATTACTCGCTAACATGGAGGTCATGTAGAACGAAGACGGCAGGGAGACCCATGTCTCCAGTAGCACCAAAGAATTTAAGGGTGTTGCCAGTCATGCTACACAAACGGGGAAATGACCATCATTGGCCTGTGCACCAGGAGCCCTTCACCAACAGAGCGGGAACCTACACTCTCATTTGCATGAAAGGAGAGGCAACACGATTGATCCCAATGCAAACAACTTCTGGTGAAGGCCCGAGGCAAGGCAGACAACATGTGCCCCTTTAGTGGCCGACCAGATCGTCGAACTACATCAGCAGATCGACCGCCTAAAGCAAAGAGTCAACCCCCCAGAAGCCACATGCCTCCATACCACTTCACCTTTCACCTCCGCCATCCTCAGTACTCCTTATCCATGGAAGTTTTCTTTACTTTCTGTGGACGAGGTTCTGAGATACACCGGGGCCAGGGACCCTGCCGAGCACCTAACAACCTACATTGAATGCATGGAATCGAAATGCTATTCCCTGGACATTATATGTCGGGCCTTCCCACACTGCCTCGCTAGGGTAGCCCGACAGTGGTTCAAGAGTCTTCCCTGAGGGGTCGATCAACTCCTTCACTGACCTTCAGAAGAAATTCCTTTCCCAATTTGCCATACAAAGACAACAAAAAAGTACCCAGAGTCTTTGGCTGCTCTCAAGCAAGGGCCCGTGGAATTCCATTGAGCATTCCTCACTCATTTTACAAGGGCCCACATGGCGATCACTGCTAGCCTAGATGCCCTTGCCAAGATGGCTCTCATGTCCGGCCTTCGTGATGGGACCGATCTCAAGTTCGAGATCTGTAAGTGGTGGTCTCGAGCTATGCTCAGCTGGCGAGTCGGATCAATAAGTACATAGTAGTGGAAGAGGCCTCTGGCCTTTCAACCACTCACCACAGATCCTCTTAGAAGAAAGCTGACATCGACCATGCTCCCTTGAGCAAGCGTCACAAGCCTGAGAGAAGACCTGAGAAATGCTTTGATCGACTTGACTAGCCCTGGGTGATCGATATGAGACCCAAATCTCCCGAGGTGCATGTCTTCACCAACTTGACGGCCACATCATCCGAGATACTGGCCAGGGTGCCCAAGGAGTTTGAGGCACCACGACCCTTGCAGGAGACCCCAATGATGGACAAGACCAAGTACTGCCTTTGCCACATAGTGTAAGGTCATGTCACTGAAGAATGTAGGATCCTCTGAGAGCAGATCGAGCACTATTTAGATTTGCGACCAAAGACAGTTGGGATAGATCTAGGGTTTCAATCTCTTTATTAATTTATACCATCTGTGTCGCCAACGACAGTTGGGCGTAGATTAGAGACTCCAGGCAATGACCTAACTTCTATCCACAACAGTGGTGTGAAGGAAGGTTGGAGATATATTATTGTGCGTCATGCACCCGTCGTATGTTGATGACCAGCGATAATTGGCTTTGCCACACGATAGGTAGTCTTATCATACACCACGAAAGTAGTGGGTAAGTGTCCACATCAGGTGCAACAACTAAACAAATATCTACGTAGGATTAATTCAATAACTAAACAAAGGAGTTCACTTCCATATTCAACCCGCAGTAAAGGGGGTACTTAGCCCTAGAGCTTTTCTTTCATCTTATTTTCCATCTTTCACAAATATCCACGTAGCTAACCATAACCTAGGATCATCTAGTACTCGGTCAGACACCTCCCTATGGTTCAGCCCGTAAGTGCTACAACACTGTGCGCTTGCGGTATAAATGTAAAACTCACATCAGATGTCTAGGTACGGTATAATGTCAAACCCAATTACATCTTAAAACCATTGAGTCAAATGTGATCCCATAGTTATCGGTTGGATGACTCTTAACAAGTGTCGACTTCTGACCGGCGATACAGGAACACCCGAAGTCCGCACTCAGCCGGATCCCCGCCGCGCAGAAGGGAGTCCTCCGCGACGACCACCACCTCCCTCCCCGGGGCGTGATGACCGTCGACCGCCAAGGCGGGACCAAAGCCGAACCCCAGAGAGGCGGAGTGAGCGCACGCCCGAGCGCCCCGCTTACCCGGAGGAGGCTACGCCGCTGGCGCGATGGATAACTTCGGCCCCGAGACCCGCAACGTTCAAGGCTCCGCACCTAGCGACCTATAACGGAAGAGGCGACCCCATTTCGCACGTGCAGCAGTACCGAGGGGCGATGGAGATGCATGACGTGGACGTCGCATTCCTTTGTCGGGGTTTCCAACAGAGTTTGCGGGACTCGGCCCTAGAATGGTACCACGGCTTGCCTGCGAGGTCCATCGAGAACTTTGGCGAGTTATCTCACAAATTCTGCCAGCAATTCCGGGCCGGGCGCACGAGGAAAAAGCACACGGACTACCTCTGCACAATAGTCCAAGAGGAGGGGAGACGATTGGGAAGTACATGCGCCGCTTCCAGGATGAGAAGCGGGGTGTGGTGGCCTGCGACGACGAAGTGCTCATGCTGGCCTTCAAGGCGGGACTGAGGAACCGAAGCCTCCACAAATTCTTGCTCCGAGACCTGCCTGCCGACTACGACGCGCTAGTCGCTCAGGTGGAAAGGTACACGCTGAGCGAGGAGGCTCTCGGCGCAAAGAAACAGGCCGTCCAGGCGGGGACGTCCCAAGGCGAGCCTCGGTCCTATCACAGGCCGAGGCAAGAAGACAGGCCCCGGGGCCGCGACCAGCTGGCTCAGCCGAGACGCGACCCTGTGGGGCGTCGCCCGCAAGATCGTCCAGGCCCAGTGCGAGAATTCGCCCCCGCCAGAGAACCCGCGCGAGCGACCCTGAGATTGGAGGGACCCCTGCGGGCCCAATACACGCAGCTCAACGCCCCAATAATAGAGGTGTTGGCCGCGGCGACAAGGGCCGGGCTCCTACCTGACCCATCTAAAGAAATGAAGTCGGACCTGGCGAGGCGAGATTTCCAGAAGTATTGTCGATACCACCGGGATCACGGTCATGATACCGACGATTGTTTCACCCTTAAGAGGGAGATCGAGCGGTTGATCCAAGCGGGTCACCTTGGGGGCTTCATCCAGGGCAGGAGGCCGATCCGAGAAGAGAGCTCTGCGAAGAGCGCCAAGGCCGGACCCACCCCCAAGCAATGAGCGGGAGGAGCCTCGCCCGCCAAGGGCGGTCATGCGCATAGATGTGATATGCGGTGGACCGTCCTCAGGAGGAGCGTCGTCATCAGGCAAGAAGGCGTACGTGCAGCAGGTGATGGCGACGGACCTCGGCGGTGGTGCGAAGCAGAGAAGGGTGGCTCGAGCTCCCATTACTTTCACGGATGAAGACCTGGAGGGAGTCGAGCTACCGCATAACGACGCCATCGTCATCGAAGCTCAGATCGGGACGGCCATCATCAGCCGCCTCCTGATCGATACCGGAAGCTCATGCGACATTCTGTTCATGTCGACGGTTGAGAAGATGGGGCTGAAGCAAGCGGACTTAAGGCCTTGCACGGGATCCATCGTCGGCTTCACTGGCCACTCGGTTCCCATTACCGGGGTAATCACCCTTCCGGTATCACTCGGGGAAGAGCCGAGGGTCGTCACACGTATGACGCAGTTCGTTGTCGTCGACATTGCGTCGGCGTACAACGTGATCATAGGGTGACCTTACATGATGGCTATTTAAGCGCTCCCCAGCCTGCTCCATCAGATGGTCAAATTCCAGACTCCTCGAGGGGTGGGGCTGGTACGGGGGAGCCAGAAGCTATCCCGGAGCTGCTACGTGGGGTTGACCAAGCATAAGGGCCTGGAGCAGGCCTTATCGGTCGACCTCCTCGATGAGAGAGAGGACAATTGCGACCAGTGACCAACTTCTGCGGAGGAGGTCGAAGAAGTACCCGTGGCCGCGGAGGAGGGCAAGACTGTCTCTATTGGCACGAAGCTCCCGGCCTCTCTGAGGGCGGACCTCATCAACCTCCTCAGAGAGAACGTGGACATATTCGCATGGTCGCCCTCGGACATTCTGGAGTCGATCTAGCGGTGATCTCCCACAAGCTGAATGCGGACCCGGAATCTCGATCGGTCCGGCAAAAGAAGAGGAGCGCTGGAGGAGAGAAGATGAGGGCAGCCGGCGAAGAAGTGGAGATGCTCCTTCAGGCCAAGTTCATCAGGTCGGTGAGCTATCCGGAGTGGCTTGCCAATGTCGCCTTGGTGAAGAAGGCCAATGGGAAGTGGCACATGTGCGTCGACTTCACAAATCTCAATAAGGTGTGTCCAAAGGACAGCTTCCCGCTATCGAGGATCGACCACCTAGTCGACCAAGCATCCGGTTACGAGTTGCTGAGCTTTATGGACGCGTTCTCGGGCTACAACTAGATCCCGATGGCGAAGGATGATGAGGAGAAAACGTCCTTCATCACCGACAGGAGCACCTTCTGTTACACGAAGATGCCCTTCGGACTGAAGAACGCCGGGGCAACCTACCAGCGGATGGTGACATGATATTCAGCTCGCAGGTCGGGCGAAATCTGGAGGTCTACATCGACGATATGCTGGGTAAGAGCAAGAAGGCCTCGGGCCACCTCGCCGACCTGCGGGAGACGTTCCAGAAGGTGCGCCCATATGACCTGAGGCTGAACCCGGCGAAATGCTTCTTCGGCGTGCAATCGGGGAAATTCCTTGGCTTCATGATAACCAAGCGAGGAATTGAAGCGAACCCCGACAAGGTGTCGGCTCTTGTCAATATGGCGGAGCCTCGAACCATCCGAGACTTGCAGCGGTTGAACGGCAGGATCGCGGCGCTGGGGAGGTTCATATCGAAGTTTGCGGAGATCGCTCCCATTCTTCAGAGTCCTGCGTACGGCCCTCGGCGCAGCTAAAATTGATAGAAAAGTGATCCAATGGGATGACGCCTGCGCACGAGCGTTTGCGGAGCTGAGGGCTTACCTACAGAGCCCATCGCTGCTCGCTAAGCCCGAGGAGGGAGAACAGCTGGGGTTGTACCTGGCCGCCAAGGAAGAGGCCGTCAGCTCAGTCTTAATCAAGGAGGAGAAGGGCGTGCAGCGGCCGGTCTACTATGCGAGCTGGGTGCTTCGAGAGGCGGAGACTCGCTACAGCCCCATAGAGAAGGTCGCCTACTGTATAGTCACAATGGCGAGGAAGCTCCGACCATACTTCCAGGCCCACCCCATCGCTGTCCACACCAACCTGCCCCTCGAGAAGAACCTGAAGAGGTTAGAGCGGTCGGGCAGAATGCTTAATTGGAGCGTCGAGCGCAGCGAGTTCGATATCATATACAAAGCCCGGACGGCGATCAAGGGCCAGGCCCTGGCGGACTTCGTCGTGGAGTGCACTATGGAAGACCTTCCAGAGGAACCGCCAGGCGCTTCGCCGATTGTTGCATCTCAAAGAGCGATGGAAGTAGCCGGACCCTCGAGGGCTGTCCAAGAAGAAGTGGGTAGATTGTGGACCGATCACGTCGATGGGTCGGCCACAGGATCCCGGACGGGGGCATGCATCGTCATCCAAACACCCGACGGATGCCTGCTGGAGTACGCTCTGCGCTTTGACTTCCTAAGAACCAATAAGTCGCAGAGTACGAGGCCGCGGTCAACGGGTTGAAGCTCTGCCAAGCTATGGGGGCCACGAATGTGCTGTTGCTGAGCGACTCGCGGCTCGTCGTCTAGCAGGTCCAGAGGAGCTTCGAGGCCTGGGAGGAGATGATAAAGCGCTACCTTAAGCGCACCCAGGCCGAGCTCCAGAAATTCAAGAGAGCGGAGGTCCAGCACCTACATCGCTCCAATAATCTCCGGGCCGACGCCATGTCAAAGCTGGCCTCCTCTCCTGCCGAAATTGGGAAGGCCATCTACGTCGAGAATCTGCTGACGCCTACCATTGATGAAGAGGAATTGATGTGTGTCGGCCAGACAACGACGTGGATGAGCCTAATAATGAAATACTTGGAGACATGGGCCATACCAGGAGAGCGGCTGGAAGCCAAGAAGGTCGAGAGGCGGGCCTTGTAGTTCGTGCTCTTCGACGGAGTGCTGTATCGCCGACGCCGTGCGGGCTTCGACGTACTGCCTTGAAGTGTCTAGGGCCAGAACAAGCCGACCAAGTCGTCCGCGAGGCGCATAAGGGCTTCTGCGGAAACCACTACGGCGGGCGTACTATCGCCCACAAGATAGTGTGCCAGGGGTACTACTGACCGACCATGATTCACGACGCGGCTTGGTACGTCAAGAAGTGCGAGGCGTGCCAAAAATTCGGCAGACATACCGTGGCACCTCCGGCCAACCTGGTGCCTACCCTAAGCCCGATCCCTTTCGCCAAGTGGGGGCTCGACATCCTCGGACCTTTCCCAAAGGCCTCAGGAGGGAGAAAATACCTGGTCGTCGCCGTTGATTACTTCACCAAATGGGTAGAGGCCGAACCTTTGGCGTGCATCGCGTGGACGGACATGAAGAACTTCATCTGGAAGTCCGTGATCTGCCGCTTTGGGATACCCCGTTCTATAGTGACGGATAACAGAAGGCAGTTCGATTGCGAGGGCCTTCGAGATTTCTGCTCAGGTTGGGGGATCAAGCTTCATTTCGCATCCGTTGCCCACCCTCAGTGCAATGGGATGGCGGAGGCAGCGAACAAATGTATATTGGGCCCCTGAAGAAGAAGGTCGATGACGCTCTCGGAACTTGGGTGGACGAATTGCTGGGCATACTCTGGTCGTATCGCACAACCCACAAAGCTGCGACCGGAGAAAGCCCATTCATGCTGGCGTTTGGGTCGGAAGCGGTCGTTCCCGTGGATGTTGGAGAGGAAACTCTTTGGCTTCGGTACTTCGACGAAGACATCAATGTGGAGGGCCTCAGCCTCAGCCTCAAGCTCATCGACGAAGTAAGAGATCGAGCTCTAACGGACCTCATCCGTCACAGCCAAAGGATGGCCCGACACTACGACTCCCGGGTCAAGAAGCGAAGCTTCAGGATCGGCGACTTGGTCCTCAGAGACGCCACCTTCAAGCCCGAGACCGCTCGTTGAGGGAAGCTGGCAGCGAAATGGGAGGGGCCCTAGAAATCATCGACATCGTCGGGCCGGCCACATATATCCTGGCAACCCTGGACGTAGGCGAGCTAGCTCACCCGTGGAATGCAAAACACTTACTGAAATACTATCAGTGATTGTGAGTTTTCGTTAAAATACTTTTTTTTGCACACTTTCAAATCTTGCCATCTCTACTTGAAAATTTCAGTTTAACGCACAAGACTCCGGGGCAGGATCCGTCCTCGCCATCCAAACCGGAGAAGGACACGGGCCGAGCTACGCGCTCGCTTCCCACTCAAGTAAAGACTACGGGGCAAGCCTAAAAAGCTTCGCCACCCAAACCGGAGAAGGGCACGGGCCGAGCTACGCGCTCGCTCCCCCCTCAAGTAAAAACTCCGGGTAAGCCTAAAAAGCTTCGCCACCCAAACTGGAGAAAAAGGGCACGGGCCGAGCTACGGTTCCCTCTCCCTCAACTGAAGACTACGGGGCAGGATCCGTCCTCGCCACCCAAACCGGAGAAGGGCACGGGCCGAGCTACGCGCTCCCTCTCCCCCTCAAGTAAAGACTCCGGGACAAGCCTAAAAAGCTTCGCCAACCAAACCGGAGAAAAAGGGCACGGGCTGAGCTACGGCTCCCTCCTTCCTCAACTGAAGACTCCGGAGCAGGATCCGTCCTCGACATCCAAACCGGAGAAGGGCACGGGCCGAGCTATGGCTCCCTCCCCCCTCAACTGAAGACTCAGGGGCAGGATCCGTTCTCGCCACCCAAACCGGAGAAGGGCACGGGCCGAGCTACGCGCTCGCTCCCCCCTCAAGTAAAGACTCCGGGACAAGCCTAAAAAGCTTCGCCACCCAAACTGGAGAAAAAGGGCACGGGCCGAGCTATGGCTCCCTCCCCCCTCAACTGAAGACTCCGGGGCAAGACCCGTCCTCGCCACCCAAACTAGAGAAGGGCACGGGCTGAGCTACGCGCTCGCTCCCCCCCTCAAGTAAAGACTCCGGGGCAAGCCTAAAAAGCTTCGCCACCCAAACCGGAGAAAAGGGGCACGGGCCGAGCTATGGCTCCATCCCCCCTCAACTGAAGACTCCGGGGCTGGATCCGTCCTCGCCACCCAAACCGGAGAAGGGCACGGGCCGAGCTACGCGCTCGCTCCCCCCTCAAGTAAAGACTCCGGGGCAAGCCTAAAAAGCTTCGCCACCCAAACCGGAGAAAAAGGGCACGTGCCAAGCTACGGCTCTCTTCCCCCCTTAACTAAAGACTCCGGGGCAGGATTCGTCCTCGCCACCCAAACCGGAGAAGGGCACGGGCCCAGCTACGCGCTCGCTCTCCTCCTCAAGTAAAGACTCCAGGACAAGCCTAAAAAGCTTCGCCACCCAAACCGGAGAAAAAGGGCACGGGCCGAGCTACGACTCCCTCCTCCCTCAACTGAAGACTCCAGGGCATGACCCGTCCTCGCCATTCAAACCGGAGAAGGACACGGGCCGAGCTACGGCTCCCTCCCCCCTCAACTGAAGACTCAGGGGTAGGATCCGTTCTCGCCACCCAAACCGGAGAAGGGCACGGGCCGAGCTACGCGCTCGCTTCCCCCTCAAGTAAAAAAGACTCTGGGGCAAGCCTAAAAAGCTTCGCCACCCAAACCGGAGAAAAGGGGCACGGGCCGAGCTACGGCTCCATCCCCCCTCAACTGAAAACTCCGGGCAGGATCCGTTCTCGCCACCCAAACCGGAGAAGTGCATGGGCCGAGCTACGCGCTCGCTCCCCCCTCAAGTAAAGACTTCGGGGCAAGCCTAAAAAGCTTCGCCACCCAAACCGGAGAAAAAGGGCACGTGCCGAGCACGGCTCTCTTCCCCCCTCAACTGAAGACTCCGGGGCAGGATCCGTCCTCGCCACCCAAACCGGAGAAGGGTACGGGCCGAGCTACGCACTCGCTCCCCCCTCAAGTAAAGACTCCGGGGTAAGCTTAAAAAGCTTCGCCATCCAAACCGGAGAAAAAAGGCACGGGCCGAGCTACGTCTCCCTCCCCCCTCAACTGAAGACTCCGGGGTAGGATCCGTCCTCGCCACCCAAACCGGAGAAGGGCACGGGCCGAGCTACGGCTCCCTCCCCCCTCAACTAAAGACTCCGGGGCAGGATCCGTCCTCGCCACCCAAACCGGAGAAGGACACGGTCCGAGTTACGCGCTCACTCCTCTCCTAAAGTAAAGACTCCGGGGCAAGCCTAAAAAGCTTCGCCACCCAAACTGGAGAAAAAGGGCACGGGCCGAGCTACGGATCCCTCACCCCTCAATTAAAGACTCCGGGACAAGCCTAAAAAGCTTAGCCACCCAAACTGGAGAAAAGAGCACGGGCCAGCCTACGCGGTCGCCCCCCTCCCGAGAGGCAAGGGAAAAGGAAAAGGGCACCGGACCGAGGCAGGCCCCGCGCAGTGCTAGAACCTCCAGTCCACTTGTGGTCTCGGTAAAGTGTGCCCTTGATGTGACTTGTCATAACGAAGGGACACTCGGGACGCCCGCCATTAATGACGTGTCCCCCAAGAGGCGCAGGCGTGGCGCTTCACGTCTGACACCGCCTGGCAAAAGTGGGTTCGAATGACTTGACCCTGACAAGCCAGCTAATGGTGCCAACTCATCGCATCAGCCTATCAGAAGCTATCAGCTCTCGCCATCTATAAATACTCCCCGCATTCCCTTGAAGGAGTAAGAAAATAATGGGAGAGTAAGTAAGCCTTAGTCCGCCTCCCATGAAGGTTGAAAAGGGGCGAGATACCCCAACAATCAATCTCTCCTCACCAACCTGGGACGTCTGTGTCGGATTTGCCTTTAGACACCCCCTTCTCAAAAGCAGTCCACCGTTAGCCCGATCGTGGTAGAGGCCCCCGGTCGACGATGGACTGCACCTCCCCGATAGGCTATTCCTCTTACATACGGATCGCCGATGAGCTATTTCTCTTACATGAGGGACGGCCCGCATTCCACTCCTCGACTTCCCTTGGACAACTTGCGACAGGGGAACTAGAGGACCTGCGGCGGACCGCTCCTCCCTTCCAGCACCCACTCCGCAACGACCTGCGGCGGACCGCTCCTCCCTTCCAGCACCCACTCCGCAACGACCCCCGCCGACGGAAAAGGCAAAAGCCGCCCGTGCTGCAACGGTCGAAATCGCCGGTTAAGGGGGACGGGGCCGCCTCGCCAAATCGACCCACTGGGCATACCAGCCTCCGCCGGTCCGCCCTCCAACAGCCCGTCTTCCACTCGACCTCCCGAGGAGGCTACGCCTCCATTGCCGCCTCGTGCTCATCCTCTCCAGGGTTTTCCTTCGAGTCGGGGAACCCCAGAAGAGATAAAGCAACCCATCATCATCGAGGAGGTGAAAGAGGACGCAACGAGTACCGGTCGAGAAGGCAGGCCGCCCCATTGCACCGACCATAGTGGGACCTCGACTCGCACCGTCATGTCTACTTCCCTGGTCGCCCAAAGCGCGCCCTCACACCCGATTCGGACACACCATTTCAACATCCAACTCCCTACGGCTCCGCGCTCATCGGAAGTCGAATGTTGGGGGCATTCATACCCTTGCAAGAACACCATCCGCTCAACCAACAAGAAGAACAAGAAGTAAGAGAAGCTAAAAAAGTACACTTCATTTATTCAACCTTACAAAATTTCGCAGAGCCCGTCGAGATTACAAGGCGACATCAGGCTCGGCCAACGGCCAGCCGTACAAAATTACAAAATTCCCCTACACTAAGTGCTCGTCAACTTCGTCGCCTCACCCTCGGCCACCCCCTCCCGGTGCCGGCCTCTCCGCCAGCCGAGCCTTCATCTCCTCCATCCCTTGGAGGACGCCCACCTCCCTTGCCTCTTGCAGCATCGGGATGAGCTGCTCGTCCTGGTAGTGGCGGATGGCGGCCTCGATCATACCTCGATCGACCACCCGCTTCTCCTCCACTTGCTTCTTAACGACGGCCTTCTCCTTCTTATCCACCTTGACCGCCCGCCTCAGCTCAGTTATCTTCTCCTGCTGCAGGCCAATCACCCATTTCTTGCTGGCCATCTCCTCGCGTGCTTTCCCAGGATGTCGGCCCGCTTGCGCTCCTCCTCCAGGAGTTGACGCTCGAGCGTAGCCTGCCTCGCATCAAAATACGCGGCCCGCGCCTTCTGAACCTCATAGATCGTCGCGACCCGCTCCAGCTCTGCCTACTTTTCTCGCAGCTTTTCTCTGACTTCACTAAGATCGGTCCTCGCCTTCTCAAAAGTAGCATTTGTGGCGGCCATCGGGGTTTGGCGCTGCAAGGCCGTCATAGCTGCGACTGCCTACAAAAGGATCGGACTCAGTCAGACGTGAGCGAGAAGCCTTCGAGGGCGAGGCGAGGAATTCGACCTACTTGCATGGTGTGCCATACTGCGGAGCCGCACAACCGCTCCGCGCCCACGTGGATCAGGGACTCACGATCCCGCGTCAGCATGCAGTACTCCGCCAGACGGGCTGCCACCCCGGGGTTCTCGAATACCGACTCATCACTGCCTATCCGATAGGTCGGCCGGTGGAGACCGTCGCTTGGAAGTGCCTCGACCTCAGCCTTTGTTAACCCGAAACAGACACGCGCTTTTTCGCAACTCGGGTGCGCCTCTCTTCCCATCTCGCACATAGGAATCCCGTAGGGCCATTTCTGGACAGGGGGTGCCTTGCGAGACCTATCCGCGGTTGGGATCCGCGTAGGGGCCGGGGTGACCACTCCCCGGTCGGCCGACACCTCCGGCGTGTCTCCGCTAGTTCGTCGGGGAGGAGCTTCCGACTCATACGTCAGCCATCTCCTGTTCGTCCCTTCCGTAGCCGAGGTCTCGACGCTTCGCTTTCGGGCCGCTACCTTTGCTGGCCCTTTCTCGCCCATCACTCCCTTGCCCTTATCCAGAGGGTCGGTCTTCTTCGCAACTGGCACACCGGCCGCCCTCAGCACTTCCTCCCACGGAGCATTGCGTCTTCACCTGCGAAGCAGTGGAAGATCAGGGTGAGCCTACATAAGAGCTCGCCAGATTATAAGTACCTTGGGGCCAAAAATCTTGGGCGAGCCGATCGTCATGCGTTAAGCTCGCCAGTCGGCGGTCTGCCTCGGGTAGCTCCGCCAAAATTAGGGCCTCGCCAGATCTTCACCCGTCAGTTTCACCTTCTTGTTCACCAAAGGGTTCAAACTCCCCCAGTTCGATATCAACACCATGTCGACCGGCATCATGACGAAGACGAAACTCTCCATCCACTTCCCCACGTCGGCCGGCACCCCGACAATTAGTTCTCGCCCCTTACTCGCATAGACACGATAGTACATCACCTCTTCCTCACTGCAAAGAAATGCTGGAACAGCGCCAGGGACGGGCTCAAAGAGCTGGCGAGGCATAGGACGACAAAACCCACCAGCAAACCCAAGGAGCAGGGCGCCAACGCGAAGATCGGCAGCTCCAGGAAATTCAAGAGATGGAGAAGGTAATGGTGGATCTGGAAGCGGAGTCCCAACTCGAAGGACCGAGTATAAACCCCAACTTCGTTATTATCGGGTCGGCATACCCTCTCTTGGGGCCCGGGGAGCCGCACTTCACAAGGCAGACGGACGAACCGCACCCGAATCTCCTTAACGTTAACCCTGTCTCACCTACACCGGACGGCCGCAATCATCCTCGACACGTCTGTTCGCCACATGCTCCGCCTCTGAGGCCTTCGCATCCACTGCAACCTTTCCTCTTCCACCGACTCTTCCTCTACTACCCCACTACCACCGCCGAACTTAAAACGGGAAACCATCGATCGGGAGATCAAGAAATTACCGAGCCGATTAGCCGAGCTACGGGGACGATCGGAAGCGGATCTCCGGCAAGGGCAACGGCAGCAACGTCGGCGAGCGATGCACGACGACTGGAAAGCGTGAAGGGAAGTTGAAATCGGGAGAAACTTTCGATCGGCCCTCTCCTTCCCATACTTATAGCAAGCAGCATGCCATCCCGACCGTCGATGCGCCGACACGCGGTGCCCATCAGAGCATCTCCGACGCCTCGACTGGCGTGACAGTCACTTCAGCCATGTGTCGCAAGTTCTGCAGCAGAGATGCTTCGATTTCCTCCCTGCCCTTTCAAATCGCAATAATGGCTAGCAGGGCGGGAACTCCAAGACCGCCGCCGCCGCTTCTGAGCACGGAACGAAGTCCAAACCGCCTTTTTCAGGAAGGAAAAGTGGTGCGTCATTCGAGCCGAGTCGGGCTCCCACCTCGAACTCGAATGCCGAGGGCAATTGTTACGACCTAAAGATCATGATAGTCCGACATTCCATTGAAACCCGCCGGATACCCTGCCAGCTCGCCCCTCTTTCACGAAGCCTGCTTAGACCAACGGCAGGGCGCTCCTCGCCCCGACTTCGTAGGCCGCTCATTTATTCCCCCAGGTCCGCTAGGCGTCCGGCGACCTTAAGGCCCAATACGATTAGGGGGAGGGCACACTCCGCCTCGACCAGATGAGGGGCACACTCCGCCTCGACCAGGGGAGGGGCACACTCTGCCACGGTCCCTGCCGGTTGAGCGCCCGTTTCCCTCCGAGCTCACCGGGCATAGCGAGCAAGGCGTGCGACCGATCGCTCGTCATCAGTCAGGACGACCTAGCGACTCATCTACAGCCACGATCCTCAAACGCACTCCGACAACTCTTCGCCACGTCGGACACGACAAACAACCTGGTACAAGGACGCTATTGACACTTTCGCCGCTCGACAATCTGACAAAGTGCCCTCTGGCCGCTGCGCCCACTGACACTTGGTGCTTTCGGCTCTGATACCCTGACAAAGGTACCACTGGTCGTTGCGCCGTTTGACAAAAGCATGACTGACGCGCCAGATTCTGACATCCTTGTCCGAAGCTTCCGCTGACAGATTGGCCAGCTCAACACGTCGAGTTAGCACGCCAGGTCAGCCTCACCTAACCGCCTCCATCAGGTATAAATACCCCTTCGCCCCCGTCGGGAAGGGGGTTGGCAAATTAACTTTGAATCTTACTACTCACACACAAGAGTAAAGGTCTTCCATATCTTTGTTCTTCCACAACCGATAGCTCGTCACGTACGGTCGACTCACTCTTAGTCCGACCTGCGTGCCTAGCCCCCGCTTTAAGTCCTATTACTAACCTAGGCATCGAAGAGGCTAAGGGTTGGACCCCAACCCAGCCTTTCTGACGAGCTGCTCCTTGTGCAGGCCAGCCCGTCGTCACAGATCGCGCTCAGCTCTCACCTCTGGCAGTGCGGCTGTTGAGCGAAGTCCTAGCGGAATTGATTCCATGGTCAGACTTCGTAGTGCGCTCAGCCTCGTCACTACACTCATTACCTGTCAAACAGCCTACCCTAATCACATCCTAATCATAACCACCGTGCCCTTGGTTCCCCTTAACACAAATTCATTGTACGCGAGTTTTACCCCGCAACACTTGTATTATGTGATTTACGCAATATGATATTCTGACGATTAAAAATTTAATTTTAACGTTTTAACAAGTTTAAATCTAGCATACATCTAGATTGCAGCATGACTCCGATACCATCATAAGAGAATGATGCTAGTAATCTAAATGATTTAGATCATGCAGCGGAAGAGAAAAAACTAAAAATTTTCTATACTAGCAATCAACATACCTAATGATCTACTGCAATACTAAGATGAACAACTGAATAAAAACCATGTGTGAGTATACTCATGCTATACTCGCAGATCCAAAACTCTTTCGGTGAAGACCAAAAGTGTTGCGTTCTCCTCTTCTACCAACGCCTTAGATGAATCACAGGATAAAGCATTCCTCCATGATTCACGAGCCCTCCAATAACTCCAACGCCCTCCAAGCTTTTTGCTAGAGCGAGGAAGGAGAATGAAAACCTTTTGATTTTGTGCGAGAGATTCTCCTTTTGAAATGGTTTGAATATATCAGCACAATGAGACTTTCTGAAGAGAGATTGGTGTGTTCTCAAGGGGCTGGGAAAGACCCCCTTTATAGTGCTAGGGAGAGCCGAATCTAATTCGGATTGAATGTCCGTATAGAACTTGACCTTATCCCTAAACGCCCAGAGAAGAAGTGTCCTTTATGAGTTCTAATCACATTAAAGCTCTTGGATATGAATTAGATTTGACTTAGGATTGATTCTCAATCAAATCCCGTGTCAAATCTCGAATACCGCGTCCTGCCAGTCAGCATTAGTCGACTAGTATCATAAATTCGTAGACTAGTCAACTGCCTAAGCCAACTTATGCAGTTTGGCCTGACTAGTCAACTAGTGACAAAGCACTAGTCGACTAGTCACTGCTAAGTGACTATGTCTTCTTCTTTCATCTGATCACAACTTCTTATTATTTATGTCTTTGTATATCATATACACTCAAAGTTTCTTCCTTCACAACATCATCAGTGTGAGACTATAATAGCCCGATTCCTACTTCAGTAGTGACACGATCACATCGTGTCACCGATCGGTAGAGACTCTAGGTGGGCATGTTGACCCCCCCTTAAGAACCATCATTATCTGGGTTGTGAGACTGGTATCTCTTCGAGATAATCTAGGCTTTACAGTGACAGATTTTGTGCAGTCTGGTCTTTTTGTCATCACTTTGTCTCTAAGATGTCTTGGATGTAGTATAATTTCAAACCCAATTACACCTTAAAACCCTTGAGTCAAATGTGATCCTATAGTTATTGGTTGGATGACACTAGTTAACTCTTAACAAGTTCATTTACTATCCTGGCCAGTGATATATTATGGATCCATTGACTCTATTGCGACACTAACCTCTCATACCAGAGGAGACGAATCCCTACAACATGGTCACTCCCTTTACATGCTTCCAACTATACACAACAGGTACCTACACATCTGCTGTAAAGCCAATGTTCAATAACTATCTAATATAATCTTCCACATGCAAGGTCCTTTAGCACATCTTCGATCAAATGACTAACATGCGCCTACTACCACCTAAGAGCTTTTGTTGACACTTAAAGTATTATAATCGTACAGAAGCATCTCTGGAGAGTTGTCATGTGAACTTATTCTCTAACAAGCACATATGCATCATCTACAGATATCTCCATACCGAGTGGCTCTGAGGCCAGTCACTACCATCCGATGGTATATATCAATGCACACTGGTCTAACTGGAATATCCATGTAACGTCTCGATATTCCTCTTACCACGAGCATTTCTAGACATGTGTTTGGCAGACACATTGGCCTCATTATCATGATCTCATGATAATCCAAATGTTCCTCACATAAGTCATTGGACTTTATCTATGCATCATATAACACAACCACAACTATAGGAGTGCCATATAGAATTACAAAGATAAAGAACACCAAATAGCTTATTATTATTTTGAACGAGATATTTATTACAATGACAATAATTGCCTTAAGGGCGTACATTCCCCAACATGGTTGGGCTTAGAGGTCTCTAGTTTAACGCAGCTCAGTAGGAGAGCTTCCACAATGTTGCTCCTGCCTTCCAGAGCTGGGGTGGATTTCCTGCTATGGGCACTGAGCTCCCTGCCCGGTCACCCGCCTTCAGGGCCTTGGCACTCATGGGCTTTGTCTTGGAGGAGGGTGCTGCTTTGATCTTCTTTCTTATACGGACAAGGCCGGTGGTCAGGACCTTCATTTTCTC
The DNA here is from genome assembly GCA_030789695.1 of Scilla litardierei. Taxonomy (NCBI): domain Eukaryota; kingdom Viridiplantae; phylum Streptophyta; class Magnoliopsida; order Asparagales; family Asparagaceae; genus Scilla; species Scilla litardierei. The sequence continues at coordinate 201,193,820 of CM061136.1, forward strand.
CCTTCGGTTGTGGTGCGGATCCCACCCACCTTTGCATTTCTCCCTTCGGTTAGGGTGCGGATCCGAACCACCCGCCTTTGCAAAAAAAGACATGAAAAGTTTAGTGACCGTGCAAAGTTTCCAGATTACTAACACCTAAACTGCTACTCACCAGTGATGGGAGGAGCCTCACCGAGCCTTTCATCTTGCTTGATAGTCATGACCTACAACTTGCAGATTACCCCCTCAGGTAGCAGTGCATCACGTGACCTGAGGGTAAGGGGCCAGGCCACCGACCACGACCACCCCTTCATCCCATGCATTATGCCCCTACCTTGGATAACATTGGGCTCCCACTTGCATGTCCATCCAAACCAGCACGAATCTCATTTGTTGCGGGTAGCATGCCCATTCGAACTCTCCCAGTCCCTTACCACCCAAAACCACCTCTCCTCCCAGTGCTTATGGGACGATGGTGCACCTTCGAAAATCTTGGTGATTCTAGGTTGGCAGCTAAGATAGTATTAGGTGGCTGAGCTTTTTTTATTTCAGACACTACATGTGCGAGCTCTGCGGTCAGCCAACCTTTTCCATTAAGGATGAACATGGCAGCCGAGGCGATCAAGGCCATAAAGCTGTTCGGTGTCAGCTGGCATGGTACCAGGTTAGAGAGGTGCATGAATCTTTGCACCATGCGATTGAAGGGAAGCCAAACCTCCAGATGCACAATGCTCATTGCAACAACCCTTGGGGAGGGCAGTCGGGGTCCCGTCCAAAGTTTTAGATCCATCGAGGAAGGGATCCAATACTTCTTCTGAATCTGCTCCATGTCCATCGAACCCTAATGAGGCAGGAACCCTTCCTCTCCGAGTCGTGGCAGGTCATTCGCGTCTATGTCCTGCCCACTCGTGAAGGTCGAAGATCCTGACAGTATCGATGGTATCTGGATCTGGATAGTCAATGCCTGCCATGGTTTCGACTGAGAAGCTAAAATGAGAGAAGAGGAAGGAGAGGGGGAATAAAAAAACGACCCTTTCTCTGACGAAACTGGTCAACATGGTCATGACCCAAAGGTTCAAGAGCGCAATGATGAAGAGAAGGCAAGCATTTTTGAAATGCAAGTGTGGTGGTTGAAGACCTTCTCTCCCCTTTTTCTTCTGACTCTGGGTGGGACGAAAAGGCATGATGCAAGCACAGTCGTCCGATCTCTTCAGACAAGAATCAATCGTAGCCGTTCAGATCACTCGATTGAACGTAGCCTGCACGTCATAAATTCCCACATGTTAGGCCTCGACACATGTCATCGACGTATCCTCGAGGAAACAACTTAACCTCTTCAAGTTATGGGATAAGAAACAGTCATTTCAACCCCATCACTTCGAATCCAGCAGGGGTATGACACGTCAGCAGAAGATGATTTTGGGCAGCATCCCTATGCATCATCTCCTCGACTTAAGTGCAATGTTAGTCCGACCCAGCGAGGTTAGCCAAAATCTCGTGCCTTTCCAAATTACTCTAGAGATTCGTCTCCTCGACTTTCCATACCTGACCTCAGGACGTAGATCAGGTTGGCACCTCAAGGCAGAAGACGAGGGGCCATTGAAGAGACACTCCAGTAGGGGCGCACTAGTGGATGGGCTTGACTAAGCTTGGCAGAGGGACTTGCGAGATACTGTGCGCATCCCTGTTCGTCTCGTTTTATAATTTGTAACCGCAAGTGCACGATGAGGTTGTAGCGCTAGCAGGTCGTCCTCTAGGAGGCAGTCGTTGAATACTAATTTCTCTCTAAATTCGATAGCTACGCGATCAATAAGAGGCTATGGTGAATAATATGAGAAAGTATCAAGGAATAAAAGCTCTAGGACATAAATATCGCCACCATTGAATTGAGGTTATGATTGAATTAAATTAACTAATCGTTGGATTCATAAGACTCGGTAGAGGTCGTCTAACCTAAGGGGATTCTACTACCCCCACTCTCATGGTGCATGATAGGATATTTCCTTATGTTATCCCTATCCCCCACTCTTATGATGTTATGATAGGACTACCTAACCTATATCGATGTCGACTCTTGCCAATGCATTGATATACGTTAGCTGCATTATGTCCGACGAATGTCCTCGATCTTCCTCCATGCCACTCTCGCGGATTAGAATTATGATCTATGTTAGGAGGGCTCTAATCGACACCTGCCTTTTGTCAGCCGCATCGATAGTATGGATTAATGTAGGGAATGAAAACCCTAGATTAGTCCCGACTTTCATTGACGGCTAATCTATTTAACCACAAGGGAGGAGGTCAATGTACATTGATAATAAACATTTTAACATATCCCATTGATAATAAACATTTTAACATACCCCAAATTACCAATTATCTAACAATTAATCAATATTTCATCAATCAATAGCCAAATCCAATGGGGTTTAACCCATGGCCCTAGATGGTGAACTACTCACGATCCATGCATGCAAACTCAATCAATAGCACAAATCTAATAGACATAGCAATGGATTCAACATAGAAATTCACAATCAAAGGATCCACAATAATAAGGTATTAAGTAAACTAATTCTATTTTCCAAATCAAAGTCTAAAATAGAGTTAACAAAAGGAATAATCAAAAGTACCGAAGGAATAATAAAGGATTATATCTGATGAACGCTGCAAAAGCTCTGAAAACTAAAGTAAAAAAGCGTCCTCCTTCGTAGAGGAGGTAGAAGAATATTTATACCCCAACAAAAGACCCAAAAGACCCAAAATTACCATTGGTGGCGCCCACTAAACCTAGAGGATCCATTAGGACGACACGGTCAAGTCGCAAAACTGCGTAATTTGGGCTCTCATCTTCATCAACGATGCAACCGCGTGGATTGGGCCATGCGACCGTGTCGTTTGGAGCGTTGGTCTTCATCTTCTCTTCGAAACCATCGCGTAAAGTGACCATTTGGCTTCGTCTGCTCTCATTATAATGTGATTGCGTCATTCACCAAATGACCGCGTCGAATTGGATTTTTTTCTCTTTTTTTCTTCAGCGACGCGACCGTTTGGATTCATCACGCGCCCGTGTCGAAGTGGAATTTGGAGCAGCTTTGGGGTGTCTTGTTGACGCGGCCGCGTGGATTGACCATGCGGTCGCGTGTGCCTTATGCTTCTTCTTCCCCTTGCGTACTTTGAGTTCACGTTCCTCGCTTTCTTTGCGCTTTATAGTCTTTTTCACGCTCCAAGGTCCTGATTTCATTCATTTTACCTGAAACGTATAAAATGGACCAAAAAAGTAAAAAGGAAACAAAAACAGGGAAAATGGGATGGAATAGTGGATAAAATAATGTACAACGTGCATGAAAAAGGCGCATATATATAAACCATTCACCAGTCCTTATAAAGCACGTGGCCTCCCGGAGCAAGCCTAGCCAGACTTAAGCGGCATTTGATGTGCTCCCTCAACAACACATCACGGTAGGGATGACCCCTCAAGGTCGTCTTGTTCAAACACATGGACCAAGCACTCTCCTGCCTGACAAGACCATCCCATGCAATCTTGGCAGCATGATCTCAAGCGGATGAGCTGTATTTTTCTCTTCAAGCTGTTACTAGTGGGCCCACTACATGTTGTAGCGACCGGCTTTTTCAGGGAAAATATGCGGCATGTCTCGTCAGACGATGTGTGGTCAGCTTTATCAGAGGCGATGAGCTCCCACTTTGTCAAGCAAGGCGCAATCACATTTGTCAGTGGGTATTTGTGACGGGCACTCCACGTCCCGACGAGTTCCATGACGGGTTGGTTACGAAGGGATGTAGAGGGTTTGCTGATGTGGCCAGGCCATCCGCGACCCTATAAATAAGGTGAAAACCATATTTACCAGGTACACCCAATCGGATACCCAACATCTCTATTGCAAAACCCTAGTATTCTACATCTTTCAAACCCCAGCGGTGGCTATCCTTAGCCACGCTACCTCCTTCCTCAGCTTTGAACTAACTTAGGCATCAGAGGTGAATCAGAGGGCCACTCCCTCCGGTTGCTCCGATTTGTGTTCTATCTGTTTCAGGCGGCAGCAAGTGATCCCACACCCTAGCCCGGCAAAACCGGCCTGTCTGGGCTCAACTGTTGGGCGAATACTAGTCTCCGTGGCCGGATCTGGGCCCAGCGAGATTTTGTGCTTCAACAGGGTGAAACCGAAACTCCCCCCACGCACTCTCTCCTACTAAAATTTTCGGGCATATGTTAGTATGTATGTGCGTGCGTGCGTGCGTGTAATATAATATATATTATACAATCAAAGGATGTTTTTGAATGGTTTTACTATCTAGGAGAAAAGGGTTGGTAGACAGACGGCTGAGATTTAATCTTAACGAATCAATGATTATGATAATAGTTTGTGAAAATTTTGGGAGGAAACCCTAAAATTTTGGAAGAAACTAAATCTCGAGGGCACTAAATTTTGGGGGAACTAAAATGTCGATTTTTGAGGGAAACTAAATATGGAGGGAACTAATTTTTGGAAAAAATAAATTCTCTGGTAGAACTAAATTTTAATTTAAAATTTTGGGGGAACTAAAATTTTAAGTTTTAGGGGGAACTAAATCTGAGGCAAACTAAACTTTGTGGGAAACTAAACTTTTTGCGGGGAACTAAATTTTTTGGTGGGAACTAAATTTTAGTTTGAATGGGTCTAAAATTTTTTGTTAGGGGAGAATACTTTGAAGGTGGCTGATTTTGAAGAGACCAATTTTTTTTGGGGGGTAAGAGATTATGAATAGATTGAAATTTTTCGGGGGAATATGTTGAATTCTTGTCAACTATGGTCACAGGTTACGACTAGTGCTAGTGTCTATTTGGGATGTTACATGAATGTGGGCTATACCCTTAGGCTAAAGAAACAAATGGTTAATACAAACTCGTTTAGCTCCGAATACAAAATTTTCTAACCTGAATAACACGATAAAATTGGAACCCAAATCAAAAAGTTCAAATTTTAACAATTCAGTTGGCTACACGGGTTCAACAAAAAATATGGTCAGCCAGAGTGGATTACTTATTTTCAATTACAAATGAACTTAAAGGTTTAGTATATACAACAGTCTCTTTGTGCAATTGCACATGTGTTTTTTTCTGTTAGATATGGCCCAACATCTCCCTCACTTAGAGCCTAGTTATTCATGTTTATATAATGCGATTCAAAGTTGGGCATATGAGATTTTTCAGCTAAATCTTAACTGTCCGATTAAATGTTGCCAGCCGTTATTTGTCATATTAAATCATATCTGTTCGTTTGAGTTGTACTACATTTACAACTTTCTACCGAAGATAGTTCATATAGTATTAATACATTCACTCTTGATATTCATGATTCTCATCTATTACACACACATGTATCGTTTGTGTCAAAATACTAGTAATACATAATGGGAAATTCTTAATGCATTTCAGTTGATGCTCTCAAAGAAATCGCTTCAAAGCTGAAGACGGGATGGGATTTCTCCAAGGACCCTTGCAGTTGGAGTCCAGAAGTGGTCGATCCCGACAGCCCCTTTTTGGACCATCTTAATTGCACGTGCACGGGCAACGTCTGTCACGTGATTAGCATGTAACTTACTGCCTTAAACTCTTTAATAAAAAAAATTTCAGCAAACATGCAACTTTTGTGTGTGCAATATAATGAAAATTCTAAACATGCAGCCAGTTGAAGGCTCAGAGCCTCACCGGCGTGCTCCCATACCAGCTTGCTCATCTCAAATACCTAACTGTTTTGTAAGCTCATCAAACACTGTAATTAGAATCCTAATCCTTACGTTAATTGTTCCTTTTTCTTTTTAAGTTTACTTATTCTATTGCATGTAATCAGAGACCTCACTCGGAACTACCTCAATGGATCAATTCCTGCAGCCTGGGCTTCTCTTCCTCTCACTAACCTGTAAGTAAACTTTAACTTCCATTAATTATTTTTCTAATCTCGTTCGACTACACTTGGCTTGTTGGGCTTGTACCCCTATCAGTTATGCCTGTTTCTAGTACTATAAATATGAATAAAGTGTGTGAGGCATCGACTTTCTCCCATTATTATCAAGACTCTTAGATTCATCATGGTATTTGAGCATTTCATAGCTGTACATGCTACATTAGTTCTGTACATGCTACACTAGTTTTGTACTAGGTTTCCTATCCTCTGCACTGTTTCCTTGGTGATTTTTGATTACTATTTGTCCTGAGACTATACCTTCTCGTGATGAAACGAAGCATACTGTATCCTTTATTTATTCTATAGAACACCGCTTTGTCCTAGGTGGCATGTTGGTTTTTTTTCACCGTTGGTTTCTTCCCGTTGGTGACCCACAGTTTTAAAACCTAATCCCTCTCAAAAAACTGAATTTTTGAATTTGAGAACCGTTGATGGACCGATTCTCGCCTTTATAAATTGGTTTTGGTCCCTCGGTTTACTCACTCGAAATTTCAGATCATACACCATCATAAAGGAGTGTTTTGAGACTGAGAAGGGCAACATCTGTTACAAAGTTTACCTTTTATCGAAAGCAATGGCTGGAGGTAAGAATCCACGAATTGCTACCGCATTTTAGTGATCCAATCATCAAATTGGACTAACAATTGGTATCATAGCACTAATTACCTCTGTCTTGCTGTATTTTTGAACTGATTTCGTCGATTTTGCTCATCAGTAGTTAGAGATCAGTTTTTCTTTTCTTTTGGGTTGAAAAGAAAATTTTAACGGGTTGAAGCCCGCTGAAGGTTGAAGAAGACCTGATGGGCAGTTCGGTCTTTTATAATACTAATTTGTATTCAAAACGAGAGTAAAATCACTAACATTCATTTTAAATGTCAGATAATGTTGTGTGAAGACTCTACAGCACGTACCACACCCTCTTTTTGTTGTTTTATTTTAAGTAGGATTATGTACTCTAAATTGAATGTTGTACTCTCTCTGTTGTTTGTTTGTGATAAAAGCAAAACCCATTGTGAAGTAGCTTCACATAAGGGTGCATGTGAATTAGCTTCACGTTAATTCAGTCTACATTCATTCGTTCAGATCACATGCATTCCTTTTTGCTGTTTGCACACCCATTATGAAGTTTGTACATCCCTAAATGATATTTAACCAATGCTATGTACTGGACAACAGTACCTTTTCTTTTAACAATTGTTTGTTAATTCCTCAAGATTTTGATTTGTCAGTGCACTGTGTACACTTCCTTTGCTATTCGTACGCAAGGATGCATGTGACCTTGTTTCACATAAGGGTGTATGAATTTTGTGTACGAACAGTAACACATTCATTTTATTTTTATAATGGGGATGTGTATGAACTTAGACTTTCAATTGAGAAAACGGGAAAAGATATAATGCACTTCCCCTTGTCTGCATTAACTAATTGTACATGAAAGCGCAATACACTACTTGCATTTGATTTCCCATGCATATTTGGATAATTATTAAGCATGATAATTAAGCATTGTTAATGATTAGTGCGCCCATGCTACAGTACGTATCATACATACTCCCATTATATTAAGAATTTGGTTAATGTTTAGTGATCTATATAGTTTTAATTAATTATGGAATAGCCACAACATCTTTAATTAATTGAAATTATACGTTGAGTTTGATTTAAGATCACATTTGGAGATCGAACATTAATTGCGATTAATCATATCTGATATAATAAATCTTTTCCCACAAGAATTTTTATTATATTGTGTATGATTAATTGGGATAAGATATCAAATTATATTTTCTAATATACCCATAGGGATTAGAAAAGGAACATGATTTGATAGTTTTATCATATATTTGAAATGAATCTAATTGTATTAAAACTTTGGCCCACATGCAAGTTTTATGTCACCAGATTCATATTTTATATGTTGTATATTGGTAATACATTTTTTTCTTTGTTAAAGTCTCAAAATTAACGAATTGAGTGTATATGTTAATTTTTTGGAGCATCACAGTCTGTGACCATTACTGATATCAAGTGATGTTTCTGAACTGAATGGCGAAAACTATATGATTTGGTGTGAGATGATACTTCTTCATTTGGATGTGGCGGACATTGATTATGCCATCTGCAAGGATGCGCCACCATCCATTACATATAGCCTTCCTCAAGCTTTAGAGATGGAAATAGCTATCTAATCAAGCCACAATCCAAAGGAGAGCAAGAGAACTAAAATTAGATTCAAATCTAAAGTCAAAATCACACCGAACAAAAAGAATAAAAACTATTGCAACAGAGAATAATCTGGATTACACTTGAAAAGTATTCTGAAATTCCCTAAAAAGCTCTGAAAAATGGTCTTTCCAAACGAAGGAGAAAAGTATATATACCTTTCAGAAAAACCCAAAAATACCAAAATTGCCCCTTGGCGACGCCTAGTTTGCCTTAGAAAACCCTAGGTCATGCGGTCGTGTGGATTCCCATGTGGCTGTGGGGCCTGCAGGGTCCAAAACAGTGTCCAAATCATTGATTCACATAAGATTTGTATCTTTTGCTCCTCCATATCTCGTGGAGGCGTCCATGGGATTTCTTCGCTGTCCTCCTCCGGTGGTGTTTTATCAAATATCCTCACCATGACAATGGTCTCTTCTTGCTCCTCATACTTGGGATCTCCTGAAAGAAATTTCTCCATCGAGCTTAGGAACATGTCTTCCCAAGTCATCTCTTCCATAGCTTGCTCGAGGATGTCGATGCGATGTCATAGTCCTTATCCAGAAATGTTTTCATTGACCTTTGGAGGTCAAACTCCACCTTTTTCTTGCCGACATTCAAAGAAAGCTTTCCACCCTTTACGTCTATCAGGACTCTGATGGGATCATCACGTTCTCGAGGCGGCGGTGGACCGGAGGAGGAACCGGCTCAACATTTTGTCTCAGGGATGTGTTCGAACCCTTATTATTTGATTTATATTATTTTATTAGAAATAAGAGCAAACTTGTAATTTGTTTAATTTCGTATTTGGGGATAAATAGGGGGTGCGGCGGCCGGCCCTAGGGCATGCTATTATTGAGTTTTGAGTGTTCAACTTAGGGAAGAGTGCGGACGTCCTCTTAACGGCGTCTTGGGAGGGTGGTTGCCCCTAGAATTGTAACCAAATTTATCATTTTCTTGTTTTTGTCGTCAATAAAAGTTCAGATTTGCTTTCGGTTATATCAATTTGGTATCAGAGCGTTCGATCCATGGCGGCATCGACAAGGGCTAAAGATCGGGGAGAAGCGGGGGAGGAGAAGAATAATGGAGAGATCGTGGAGGTGAAGAAAACCTTAACGGAGAACGGCGAGTCGATTGCAAAGTTAACGGCTTTCGTTGATCGGCTCACGGCTAAACAAGACAAAACGGACGAAGCCCTCACGCATATCATCTTCCAACTTTCGATTCTCAACGAAAAGATTGGAAAACGACGGCGCGAACCCAAGTTCTTCGAAAAAGGTTCCACCTTTGGAGAAGGGAAATGAAAAGGTGGAGTCTTTCGATGAAGGCTTACTCTCCGATGCCGACGAATACTTCAAAGATGAGGAGGAAGAGCCATGGAGGGAAGAGGAGATCAGGGGACTTCACCGGAGCATCAGCTTAGAGCGGCCGAACCCCCAGATGCAACCCGGGGCCGGCCGACCCTTATCGGGGGCGGGGGACACTGTCCATGTTGGATCCTGCCAAAGCAGAGTTAGGATCGATAAATGAAGTTGAGACTTACGCTTGCGTATGCGGCACGGTAGTCACAGAACTTCGCCTTCGATTCGCCACGACGGATCGAGTCTTCTCACGAACGGAGTAAGGCTACTAAATCCACAATCTAAATCTCTACTTTTAGATTAAGAACTTGGATAAGAGAGAAGAAGGATTTCGGCAGAGCTTCGCTAGAATGAAATGCATGCAAGAATGCCATGCAAAAGTGTAAGTAAATGGCTAACCATTGGGTCTTATTTATAGCCCCCAAGGTAGTTATTTTAGGAGTAATTGTTCCTTTGGAACAATTTAACTAAGGTGTACCATCGTACATGGCATATTATAAGCTTAAGTTGTACCATATGCATGGTACAACATAAGCTTAAGATATTACCCCTTTATTAGCCATATGTCGCATGCACTTATGCACATATAATGCGACTTTCCCATCAATCTAGAGATCCTCTCCGCAAGGGAACATATTCCCTTTGCACACGACTTCGTGTACGCGACGTTCGAGGTCCGTATTCCCTCGTACATTCCCTACAAGGGTGTACTAACGTCTTCTATATCCAACATCTCCCACTCACACTTGAGGGGATTGTAAGAGAGCGTCTTTCTCTTAGTTCTTTCATCTATCATACCGAGAAATAGACCGTGCGACCGTCATGCGCGTAGAGTCTATTGTTGTGCACTTGTTAGAGATACACAACGACCTCGAAGGTGCAAAGTTGAGTAGTTCAACGCATGCTTTACCCTAGATTATTTCTTCACATTTCTTATACTTTATATTCAACAATTGAATCCCATCTGGATCACAATTGGCTGGCCAGCTTTGAATTAAAGTCCAAATGTGAATATGAAATCAATCTTCCTCTTCTTGCGAACCTTCTGATCTTGACTTGATTCGCTTTTCTAACGTGCCCCGCCGAGCCGAATTATCATAGCCCATTAGCAACACGCTAAGATTGAGTCTCACATAATAGCAAACACTATTGCTACTAACTCAGTGGTCGAAATGCATACGTGGTATGAACACGTATTACAACATCGCTCCTTTCCCAGGGAGTGTATGTCTCAATGATGTTGTAAGGATGATGATCAGACACCACAATGTCTGACTTTGAGTCCCTTATTCTACTCAAATAATCCTTTGGACTCACATCCCGCATTTAGACAGATAGGATTTCAAAAAAATCCTCTTAGATCTTTTGTAAGCATCCATATGATGCAGATCTTTCATGCGACCATTTTGTTTAAGTCATGACTCTTAAATCATCCGTCTGATGATTTTGACTTCAAACAGGTCTCATCTCTATTCCATCCGTCTGATAGAATAAGGCGGTTGCTCATGTGAGAGAGCCAACCTCAATCTGTCCGACATACTAGAATTCAGCTGAGATTTCAAAAAATGTACACAAACATTTCTTAAGAAATTCATATGCAATGTTTGAAAAAAAAGAACTTATTCTTTTATTAATTTTGATCATTTACAGACATGGAAATTTACATTGGCACAACTCAGCTCTTACGCAATCCTTGAGATGATAAGTGTTTGTAAAACACATCTCTGGGGATAGCCTTCGTAAGCGGATCCGCTATCATCTCATGCGTAGATATGTACCTTATGTCTACCTTCTTGGTCTTATCATAGTCTTTTGCAAATTTGTAGCGGATATCTATGTGTTTGGTCTTACAATGGAATTTCGGATCTTTGACATAGGCTATAGATGCTTGACTGTCGCTGTGTATGGGTACATCACCTGAGTCACTTGCATTAATTAGCCTGTCTAAGAACTTCTTAAGCAAACAGCCTCTTGGTCTGCCATGCTAAATGCTACAAACTCGGCTTCCATGGTTGAAAGTGCGATGCAGGATTGTTTCTTGCTACTCCAGGATATTGCACCAGATCCGAGTAGAAAAACATATCCTGAGGTCGATCGTCGCTCATCGAGATCACCCGCCAAATCAGCATCAGTGTAGCCTTCGAGCCTCAAGGCATCTCCTTGATAGCATAAAGCAAAGTCTGCAGTTCCTTTAAGATACCACATTATCATCTTAACCGCTTTCCAGTGTACTTGCCCTGGGTTGGATTGGTAACGACTTACCATTCCAACGGCACAACAGATGTCCGGTCTTGTACACATTATAGCGTACATTAGACTACAAATTGCACTGGAATATGAAACTTTTTCCATAATCTCCTTCTCTTTTTGGTTCTTCGGACATGATTTCAGACATAAATTGTCGCACTTGCTTATTGGAGTATCAATGGACTTGCAGTCCTGCATATTAAAACGTTCTAGAACCTTCTTTATATAAGTCTCCTGTGAAAGAGAAAGAAGTTTCTTTGAACGATTCCTTGAAATCTTAACTCCAAGGATATATGCGGCTTCTCCCATGTCTTTCATCTCAAAAACTGATGAAAGCCAAGCCTTGATATCCATCACAAAGCCCTTGTCATTTCCGGCTATTAAAATGTCATCTACATATAGAGACATAATAACATACTTGTTCTTATTCCTCTTGATATATACACAGTTATCTTCATCAAGCATGGAAAATCCATTTGATAAGACAACCTCTTGAAATCGTATATACCATTGCCTCGAGGATTGTTTAAGACCATATATGGATTTAAAAAGTTTACAAACCTTATGTTCGTTTCCTTCTTTTACAAACCCTGTTGGTTGTTCCATATAGATCTCCTCGTCCAATTCTCCATTGAGAAAGACAGTCTTTACATCCATTTGATGTAATTCGAGGTCTAAGCAAGCTACCATTGCCAGAATCAGGCGAATTGAGGTAAAACGAACAACAGGTGAGAAGGTCTCTTCGTAGTCTATCCCTTCCTGTTGCGTAAAACCTTTCGCGACAAGGCGAGCTTTATATCTGTCAATAGAGCCATCAGCCTTATGCTTGATCTTGAGAACCCATTTGTTCCCAATAGCTCTACGTCCTCTGGGTAAGTCAACTAAGTCCCAGACTTGGTTAACTTTCATGGATTCTAACTCCTCTTGCATCGCTTCCATCCATTTGTCTTTAGCAGGGCAAGATACGGCCTGTTTGAAAGTAGCAGGCTCGTCATCTTCTTGTAGTAAAGTCATAAAGGTTTGCGGAAATTCATCCTCAAATCTTAGAGGAGCCAGCCTTGTACGACTACTACGTCGTATTTGAGATTCTTCAAGTCCTTGTTGACTTGAGTTTAGATCAATTCTAATATCACTCCCACTTGGAATGTCGTTAGAATTGCTCCCACTTGGATCATTATTCCCGTATGGAATAGGATAATCGTTATTCGTATAATCAATTGGTGAAGGTTGAAACGTATTTTCGTTTTCACCAAGAATTCTCCCACTCGAATGAGGTAATCCTTCTTGATCATAAATCTCAAATAGAGATAAGTCCTGACTTATCTCGCCCTGTCTTGGAAACTCGTTTTCCAAGAAAGTGACATCCCTCGACTCAAACTCAATTAGCCCACCATTGTCTTCCTGACTAACAAAAACATAACCTTTGGAGTTTTCTACGTATCGTATAAAGATACATTTCCTTCCCCTTGGCCCAAGTTTGCCATACTTATAGGAGGAAATATGTGCGTAGGATGCACAACCCCAAGGTTTCAAAATGTTTAAGTCAGGAGACCTTTGGTTCCACAACTCATAAGGAGTGGAGCTAACTGATTTCGAGGGTACGCGGTTTAAAATGAAAGCGGCCGTCAATAATGCATCACCCCAAAAGGTGATTGGCAAGTTAGCTTGCGCCATCATTGAACGGACCATTTCCATTAAAGTCCTATTTCTCCTTTCTGCAACACCATTTTGTTGAGGAGTATAAGGCATAGTTACCTGATGTACTATGCCTTTTTCATCACAAAGTTTCTTAAAACTTATTGATTGATATTCACCGCCCCTATCGGTTCGCAAGACCTTAATCTTGCGATCTAATTGATTCTCCACTAAACTCATATAGTTTTTAAAGCAAGCCAAAGCTTCACTTTTGTGGAATATCAAATAGATATGTCCGAATCGGGTGAAATCATCAATAAAAGTGATGAAATAGGACTTTCCGCGTCTTGTCTTGACATTCATCGGACCACATATGTCCGAATGGATAAGCTGTAATGGAATCTCGGCCCTTGTGCCGGTTCCAAACGGCTTGCGACAAGATTTCCCCACAAGGCAATGTTCGCAGGTTGACATTTCAACCTTTGAAACATTGGATAGAAGGCCACGTTTGGCAAGTCTATCCATACGCGTTGGTCCAATATGACCAAGCCTTGCGTGCCAACAAATCACATCAGACTCATAAGTCTTAGAATTTGCAATAAGGAAATTTTCATTACATGAGGAATCATACATTGTACTCATTACAATAAATCCTTTAAATACAAACCCAGTACCAATAAGAGTATTATTACAACTTAAGTCCACATTACAATCATGAAAAAACCAGTTATAGCCAAGACCCATTAATACGACCACAGAAATTATATTCCTTCGAATATCTGGAGCGAAGAGGACATCATGAAGTAGGAGAGTGCGGCCGTTGTCCAAGACTAGCTTGCAAGTCCCAACGCCTTTCACTTCAACACGTGTGTTGTTTCCTACATAGATCCACTTCGTTCCTTGGGGTATCCGGTGATACTCCACGAAGGACCGTCTGTCCCTTGCTATGTGGTCGGTGGCACCTGAATCAATTATCCAAAATGGATTAGATTCCACAAGAAATATTGAACTAGAAACACATATGTAACTAGTATATTTACAAGTTACCTCGTTGCCTCCACTCGTACACGAACGAGCATAGTGACCGAGCTTGTTGCACTTGAAGCACTTGATCCTCTTCAAGTCTTTCTTCTTGTGCCATTTCTTGTGCCCACCCTTATGTTTGGGTTTCTTGGTAGACTCAGGTTGCTTATTACGTTCATTAGTGAACTTCGAACGATCTTTCCGTTTCTTTCCCCAGTGTGAGGAACTAGCAACCATGTGCACTTCTGCACTTGGCTTGGCAGCCGCAAGCCGCTCTTCCTCTAATTTGAGGTGCTTGGAAACATCACTGAAAGTCTTGATGCTCTCATTGTGAGTGAGATGCATCTTCATTTGATCCCACCCATTTGGTAGGGAACGTATAACTGCTTGGATTTGTTGCTCATTAGTGAGCACATGACCTGCGTCCTTTAACTCCGAGATAAGGTTCGCCATATGACGCAGATGTTTCCCCATGGAATGATCTGGACGTTTCTTATATGAATCGAACCTTATAGTTAAGGAGCGAAGTTTGGACACCGATGTGCCACCGAACTTCTCCTCTAGCTTGGACCATATGTCCATGGCTAGGTCATGTTCTCGGAAGATGCGCATTATGTCATCAGCCATACTGCTTAATAACGTAATGCGCGCTATCTTGTTCTTCCGAGACCAAGCATCAAAAGCTTCCTTGTCTCGTCGGTGTTGGGCCGTAGTGCCCAACTCGGGTTCAATCATAACGTTCTTTAGAGTTTCGAGCACTTCTTGCTCCTCTAGAACGTATTGTATCTTGATGGACCAAAGTTTGTAATTATCGCCGTTGAGTTTTTCACCTCTGTTTAACTCAGCGACGATATTCTTTGAAGCGGAAGACATTTTACTTTTAAAATACTGCAAAAGACATAAAACCAAAGGTTTGATCAAAAAATTGCATTGAAAATTCTTAAAATACAATTCTCATTTGAAGTGATAGTAGAATATCCCATTTGGATAGTTCTAATTTCAACTCCCACTTGGAATGATATTATAATTTGATAAGTTACTTTCGAAAAATATTGAAGATGTTACTCTAGAATCGGAAAGGTCACTATGTTTCCAATCACCATCTAGAGTAACTTTCAATATTTCTCCCTCACTTTATCAAATGTTAGTACTCTTATAGTACTTCGCAGCGGAAAAGCGTTTTTTTTGAAAACGTATTTTTCAAAACGTATGAAAACGTATTTTTCAAAAAAAAATATTTCATCTTAGTACCCTTATGATACTAGTGAAACATTCGGCACTTCCTGACCATTTGTCGGGAATGAGCCGTATCCGTGCCAAGGTCGGATCCCCCTTTTGGGAATTTTCTGCAAACTATCGTCGCCGGCTCCCGTATGGATCCATGCGTTTCCCCCGTATGAGAGAATTTTGATGCAGACGACTGTCGTTTGGCCCCGTATGGGCTAGTCGGCACGTTCATATTCGACCAAGGCCTTTTGCCGAATTGGTCGACCAAAACACCCGAATTGGTCGACCAATGATAATGGTCTGAAATTTCTCCGGCCAGGGCCTCTGCCCTGGCCGAGGCTGGCCAAGGGCCGGCCAGGGCCTCTGCCCTGACCGGCCAGGGGCCCTGGCCCCTCGGCCAGGGCCTCTGCCCTGGCCGAGGCCGGCCAAGGCCGGCCAGGCCCTGGCCTCTGCCAGGGCCGGCCACTGCCGGCCTGGCCATGGCCGGCCATGGCTTGGCCATGGCCGGTCATGGCCAAGGCCATTTTTGCCATGGCCGGCCATGGCCCTTTGGCCATGGCCGGCCTCCCCTTGTGTGGGGTGGCCGCACACCCCCGCCGGAGGGGGTTGCCGCGGTAGTTATTGGCCGTAGCTGTCACGCCCCGCTTCCCAAAACGGTGGAAGCGAGAGCGTTACAAAGGTCCGCATGAACTGGAGCGGTGAAACTCGAGTTCATTACGCGTCTGTGATAACAACTTGCAGGGTTCTTGCTTGCTTACCAGAACAATAAAAACATTATTAAATTACATGCCACAATCTAGAAGTTCGCATACTGAAATAAAAATACAAGACAAAGCCTCAGCAGGGCCAAAGAAATACAACACAGACATACATCAATAAAGATACAAATAGCAATCCAGAGGAAACAGCAATAGTCCGAGCTCTAGTCCTCCGCGGGGAGTGACTCTGCGTCAACAGCAAATTCCTGACTTTCCAAGTCAGGTGTCTCAAACAGATCCTCATGGTACGCAGGCTCGGGATCTGACATACATTCCAAAAACACGAATGTATGTCAGCAAGGGTCTGCAAGAAAAGGTTAGCCGACCCAAGGCAAGGTGTACGAATAAAAATGAATATGAAGCATTAAACATAGTTATAATAAATTTAAAGAAAAGTAAAGTACTTTTTAAGCATGGCAGTTCTATGAAATTTAAAGCAACTTAGCAGTTCTAATGTATTTAAAACAAATGTGGCAGTTTTAAAGTACGACTAAATTTGTGACAATCATTCCCATTTTCATGCAATGTTTATCTAACATGCTTAGGGTTCTCGCCTTTAAGACGTGATGAGTAAGTCATTCTTCTCGCGGGGGTATAATCGCGATTGATACTAACCCACCGTATAGGTGGTGTTCTTAAAGACATGACCTTTTCATACGCTTAGCGACCGCTCAACCCTAACCCCACCCGAAAATGTGCTGAAACACGTGCCAGCCTAATCACGAATGCACGTGTTCACGAAATCGAGATGTTTGCCTTGAAGCAAACGATTTTTACGAATTCAAGTTGTTCAAAGTGTTCCGTCAATGTCCATAGTACTAAGCAATTCAAGAGTGCGTTTTAAATCAGGTGTGTGTGTGTGGCATGAAGTGACGCGTATTGAGATTTAATACACTCTAAAACAAGGGAATAAAACTTTTGAATTAAGTAACAATTTTAAAAGATTAACAGTTCAAGGTAGCACACTTGCCTGACTGGGATGATTTGGGTGTCCGAACAGTTTGTGGAAAATTACGCGACGTATCTGTGTTATTAAACATACAATATTAGGCTAGTTGAACGCAATTAATTAAGCTAACAACCTATAATACTAGCATTAATAAACATCCTAGGTTTAACTTACTAGTTAATAAACCCAACCCAATAAGTTAACTCCCAAACCCTTTTACTTAAAACCCAATAGCCATTTAGAAACCCAATAAGCTATTTCATGTAAACTATACCCATTAGTATGACTTAAGCCCAAACCCAATAGGAAATATTACAACCCAAACCCATTTGCTAAAATTAAACCCAATAAGAGTTCACCTCTTCTTTGTTTTCTTTTTTTTTCTTCTTGCAGGGGCTCACGGCAGAGGGAGGGGCTTCGGCAGAGGGCTCGGCGGCGGCAAGGGGAGTGGTGACGGCGGCTTGGGCGGAAGGGGAGGGCGGCGATGGCGGCTAGGGCACACGGCGGCGAGGCCGAGCGGCGCCTGGACGCGCGCGGGCAGCGGCAACCGGCGGCGGCGACCAGCGGGGAAAAGGCGGCCTGGGGAGGAGAGGCACGGGAGAGAGGAAGGAGCACGTGAGGAAGAGAGAGGGTTTGAGTAGATCTGAATTGTAGATCTCAGATTTATCTTCTCCTCTTCTCTGATTTCAGAAATTGATTTGGGTTTTGATCTGATTTCAGCTTTGATCTCTGATTTTGGTGTGGATTTCTGGTTGTGGATTTTGTGGCTGAAAGTTTGATTTGGTTTGGGATTTTTGAGGTTGAATTTTTGGGTTGAATTGGCTCAGAAGAGAAAAATTGTTAATGGAATTCAGATCTTCCTCCTGCCATCGTCGTTTGATGCTGTTGAAATACAAACAGTGTAGGGGGAGACAAATTGAAGGGGGGAAGCTGGTTGTGGGGGAAGGGAAATGAAGACGTTTGTTGGATCTCACCGATTCATTCGGTGGGATTCAATAGGTTAGGTAGGTTAATCGATAAATTAATTAGGGATAATTAATTAGGGTTAAGATTTAATTAATCGCGCCATGGTAAAAAGTAAAAATCCGAGACGCGCTCGCGTCGACGCGTAGAAATAGGACTCGCGCACGAAAATACCCGGACAATCAAAACAAAGTACGGCACACAACGAAATCAAGACGCCTAGAAATACTGGTCGTTACACTCTACCCACCTTAAGAAAAATTCCGTCCTCGGAATTCTTATCAACTAAAGAGCAGGGAACAAATATGGATATCGTTCTCGCATTTCATCCTCCCGCTCCCAGGTGGACTCTCCAGGTGAGTCACGACGCCACATCACCTTGACTAGACTAACAGTCCTGTTCCTGAGGATTCTCTGGCGTCGATCAATAATTTCCACCGGTTGCTGCTCATACGTCAGATCTGGCCGAACTGTAATCTCAGAGTAGTCCACAGCGTGAGAAGGGTCGCTGATATAACGACGGAGCTGAGACACATGGAAGACGTCATGAACTCCCTCTAAGGATGGCGGCAGTGCTAAGCGATAAGCTACCTCTCCAACTCGCTCTAGCACATCGAAGGGTCCAATGTATCTCGGACTAAGCTTGCCTCGCTTCCCGAAGCGGATCACTCCTCGATTCGGGGAGATCTTCAGGAATACATGATCTCCTGGCTGAAACTCTAGAGGACGTCGTTTAGTATCCGCCCAATGCTTATAACGGTCCTGAGCGATCCGAAGCTTGTCTCTGATATCTCGCACAACATCAACTGCTTCGACTATCATCTCTGGCCCCAAAAGCTCTCTATCACCAATGTCATCCCAACTCAGTGGCGATCGACATTTCCTCCCGTAGAGAGCAGCAAATGGCGCCATGCCAATGCTCGCCTGATAGCTGTTGTTGTAGGAGAACTCCACCAGATGCAGATGATCCTCCCACGAGCCTTTGAGATCCAGCATGCAGGCTCTCAACATATCCTCCAATATCTGAATAGTGCGTTCCGACTGTCCATCAGTCTGTGGGTGATACGCAGTACTGAATTTCAGACTAGTACCCAGGTTGGTCTGTAGACTCTTCCAGAACTGAGAGGTGAATCTCGTATCTCGGTCAGATACAATGCTCACGGAAACTCCATGCAGTCGTACGATCTCCTACACGACATGTTACACATCACAAACCTATACTAGAAAGAATCATAAAGGTATGAGTTAGATCACTACCTCCATATACTTCCTCGCCAGTATCTCCGTGGATTGGCCTACTCGAAATGGTATGAAGTGCGCAGACTTGGTCAATCGATCAACGATGACCCAGATTGCGTCATTCTGCCTTGTGCTCCGAGGTAAGCCAGTCACGAAGTCCATCGTGATGTGCTGCCACTTCCACTCCGGGATCGGCAAAGGTTGCAGCAATCCCGCAATGCGATGATGCTCTGCCTTCACTTGCTGGCACACAATACATTTGGCAACGCTCCGTGCCACGCTCCTCTTCATTCCGTGCCACCAGAAATTCTGACGAAGATCCTTGTACATCTTCGTACCTCCAGGATGAATAGAATAAGGCGAACTGTGAGCCTCATTCATCAACTCCTCTCTGACATCTCCTGCAGGCACGCAGATCCTACTACCATATCTCAAAGATCCATCCGCGTGAATCAGAAAATCTGTCCGAATTCCTGCTTCGACTTGCTCTCTGATTTTCTTCAACTTAGCATCTCCACCTTGAGTAGTCTTGATTCGATCCACAATCGTCGATTTAATCTGCATGTTCATCAATGATGATGTGGCTCCTGGTAGTACAGCTTCAACATTCATCCTTCGCAGATCCTGCTGCAATCTCCACTGAGCTGTGAGAATCATCACTTCGGGCAGTCGACTCAAAGCGTCAGGTACGACATTCACCTTCCCTGGATGATACTGAAGGTCGATGTCGTAGTCTGCCATCAATTCCAACCATCTGCGCTGTCTCATATTCAGCTCCTTCTGAGTGAATATATATTTCAAACTTTTGTGATCAGTGAAAATTTTCACTTTTTCACTCAGTAAGAAATGCCTCCAAATCTTCAAAGCAAAGATGACGGCAGCCAACTCTAAGTCGTGAGTCGGATAATTCTTCTCGTGGATCTTCAACTGTCGAGAAGCATATGCGACTACATGACCGTGCTGATGCAGAACACATCCAAGTCCCTTGCCCGATGCGTCGCAGAAAATCTCGAAGCCTCCGCTTCTATCCGGAATAGCTAAAACTGGTGCAGAGGTCAGTCTCTCCCTCAAGGTAGAAAGAGCTTGCTCACAAGAGTCTGACCAACTGAACTTAACATCCTTCCTTGTTAATCTCGTCATCGGCTCAGCTATCCTCGAGAAGTCCTTGATGAATCTGCGATAATACCCCGCCAATCCAAGGAAACTTCTAATATCAGACGCTGATCGAGGGGTAGGCCATTCACTGACTGCCTTAACCTTCTCCGGATCCACTGATATACCAGCTCCTGATACCACATGCCCAAGGAATGCAATTCTGTCCAACCAGAATTCGCATTTGCTGAACTTGGCATACAGTCTATGATAACGGAGCGTCTCCAATACCATCTTTAAGTGCTCTGCATGCTCCTCCTCGCTCCTCGAGTACACCAAGATATCATCTATGAAGATCACCACGAACTTATCCAGGAAATCATAGAAGATAAGATTCATGAGATTCATGAACACTGCAGGGGCGTTGGTCACACCGAAAGGCATAACCACAAATTCGTAATGCCCGTACTTGGTCCGAAAGGCTGTCTTGGACACATCTTCCTTCTTGACTTTCACCTGATGGTATCCGCTCCGGAGATCCAACTTCGAGAATACTCTCGATCCACCAAGCTGGTCAAAGATGTCGTCAATACGGGGCAACGGGTACTTGTTCTTCACTGTGACCTTGTTCAGCTCCCGATAGTCAATGCACATTCTCCTCGACCCGTCCTTCTTCTTCACCAACAAAACAGGTGCTCCCCAGGGAGAAACACTAGGATGAATGAAACCCTTCTCCAATAGTTCATCCAACTGTTTCCTTAGCTCTTCTAGCTCTGCAGGAGCCATACGGTAAGGCGCCTTCGAAATCGGTTGAGCTCCTGGCATAAGATCAATGCCGAACTCCAACGCTCGATCAGGCGGCAGTCCAGAAATGTCTTCCGGGAAGACGTCTTCAAAATCTCGCACTACTGCAGGTTTCTCTGGCTCAGCTATCAAAGATGCAACAATCGGTCCACTCGGCTGGGCCCGGAATCTGACTGGTCCAAACGAACGACATCCACTAACGAACTCGAACACCGGATGATCAGGAATTTCAAATACCACCTTCTTCCTGTGACAGTCAATTGTGGCATAGAAAGCTCCTAACCAATCAATGCCGAGAACATCATCAAAGTTGGGTAGATCATGGACAATAAAGTTAGCATATAACTCATGTCCACTAATCACCAACGGACAGGGTCTACATCCCAGAGCGACTTTCACTACACCATTCCCAGTGGTGATGTTCCAACACTTGGGAAGAGTGAAGGTGGGAATCGAATGTTCACATACAAACTTCCGGGATATGATGCACGTGGAAGCCCCCGAATCAAATAGGGTCAGGGCTGGGTGAGAGGAAACTAAGATGACACCTAAGATATAATATAACTAAGTTAAGCATGGTGATCTAATTAAGCATGAATGTATAAAATCGAGTCTAGGTCTAGAAGTTACCTGCGATCACGTCATCTTCGGTTTCTGCTTCTACAGCGGTCATGGTAAACACCCGGCGCTTCGGCTGATTGGCCTGCTGAAAGGCTCGGTTCTGTGGAACCAGAGGTGGTCCACGCTGTCCAGGTGTAGGTCCCATCTGCTGAGCAGATCTGGGAGCTCCAGGGGGTGCTGGTCGAGTGCTGAGGGGGCAGTCTCTAGCAGTATGAGCGGGCGATCCACAGACTAAGCACTGGTTCAACATCCTCCTGCAGTCTTTCTTCATATGACCTATCTTGCCACAGTAGTTGCAAACCATCTGAACTCGGCTGGGCCCAGGTGCAGCCGGCCTCTTAAATTGGGTAGTCTGAACAGGACGAACCATAGGCCTAGGTGCACTCCTCTGTGGCTCCATCGGGCGCTTGCCCGTTCCAGCTGAAGGTTCCTCGGGTAGTTTCTCCACAATCTCATGCTCACGAGCACAATCCAGAACATCCTGAAGTGTCGTCGGTCTCGCCGAGCTCATCGAGGCTTGGACCTTGCGATTCAGGCCCTTGCGAAACTGAAACGCACAGTCTTCAGGGTCTTCAACCATGTGAGGTGCAAAACGGCTAAGCATAGCAAACTCAGCCTCATACTCGTCCACTGTCATATCTCCTTGGACCAGGTTAGCGAAACGTTGCTGAAGCTCTCTCTTGGCTGCTTTGGGAAAATACTTTGCATCAAACCTTTCCCTAAACATGCCCCAAGAGATCGGTCTGACCAGACGTTTCTCCTCCAATTGCCACCAGCTCCTGGCGTTGTCGGTCAGCTGTAGTTTCGCTACCTCGACCCATCCAGCCTGAGGGATACGTGCAGCACTCAGCTTATCTTCGGTCGCTTGGACCCATTCATCAGCTCCTAGAGCCCCTTCTCTTCCAGAGAAGTTTCTGGGCTGCAACTCCTGGAACTGTTTAACTCCTGGTTCTGCCTTCGGGGCCGGTTGTTCAACTGGTTCAGCCTTCTGTCCCTGCTGGATTAGTTGCTGCTGAACCTGAAGCATCTCCCTCATGACCCCAAGGATCTGGTGAATGCCATCATCTCTAACTCCATCGGCACCGGCTCCACGTCGAGGGTTGCGTCTTCCTGCCATACTGAGACAGAAAACCTCAATCAACCTCCTATACATGGTTGTTCTAGATGCTTGGCTAATAATAACATTCTTATTGTTCCGAATTTTCGCAGATGCAAGACCTGCATGGGCCACCACTAAAACCTGTCACGCCCCGCTTCCCAAAACAGTGGAAGCGAGAGCGTTACAAAGGTCCGCATGAACTGGAGCGGTGAAACTCGAGTTCATTACGCGTCTGTGATAACAACTTGCAGGGTTCTTGCTTGCTTACCAGAACAATAAAAACATTATTAAATTACATGCCACAATCTAGAAGTTCGCATACTGAAATAAAAATACAAGACAATGCCTCAGCAGGGCCAAAGAAATACAACACAGACATACATCAATAAAGATACAAATAGCAATCCAGAGGAAACAGCAATAGTCCGAGCTCTAGTCCTCCGCGGGGAGTGACTCAGCGTCAACAGCAAATTCCTGACTTTCCAAGTCAGGTGTCTCAAACAGATCCTCCTGGTACGCAGGCTCGGGATCTGACATACATTCCAAAAACACGAATGTATGTCAGCAAGGGTCTGCAAGAAAAGGTTAGCCGACCCAAGGCAAGGTGTACGAATAAAAATGAATATGAAGCATTAAACATAGTTATAACAAATTTAAAGAAAAGTAAAGTACTTTTTAAGCATGGCAGTTCTATGAAATTTAAAGCAACTTAGCAGTTCTAATGTATTTAAAACAAATGTGACAGTTTTAAAGTACGACTAAATTTGTGACAATCATTCCCATTTTCATGCAATGTTTATCTAACATGCTTAGGGTTCTCGCCTTTAAGACGTGATGAGTAAGCCATTCTTCTCGCGGGGGTATAATCGCGATTGATACTAACCCACCGTATAGGTGGTGTTCTTAAAGACATGACCCTTTCATACGCTTAGCGACCGCTCAACCCTAACCCCACCCGAAAATGTGCTGAAACACGTGCCAGCCTAATCACGAATGCACGTGTTCACGAAATCGAGATGTTTGCCTTGAAGCAAACGATTTTTACGAATTCAAGTTGTTCAAAGTGTTCCGTCAATGTCCATAGTACTAAGCAATTCAAGAGTGCGTTTTAAATCAGGTGTGTGTGTGTGGCATGAAGTGACGCGTATTGAGATTTAATACACTCTAAAACAAGGGAATAAAACTTTTGAATTAAGTAACAATTTTAAAAGATTAACAGTTCAAGGTAGCACACTTGCCTGACTGGGATGATTTGGGTGTCCGAACAGTTTGTGGAAAATTACGCGACGTATCTGTGTTATTAAACATACAATATTAGGCTAGTTGAACGCAATTAATTAAGCTAACAACCTATAATACTAGCATTAATAAACATCCTAGGTTTAACTTACTAGTTAATAAACCCAACCCAATAAGTTAACTCCAAACCCATTTACTTAAAACCCAATAGCCATTTAGAAACCCAATAAGCTATTTCATGTAAACTATACCCATTAGTATGACTTAAGCCCAAACCCAATAGGAAATATTACAACCTGTAACGGCCGGTATTTTCTAGGCGTATTTTTGTGTGTGCCCGTATTTTCGTTTGAACCATCCGGATGTTTTCGTGCGCGAGTTCTATGTTCATGCGTCGACGCAAGCACGTATCCGTTTTTCGTTTACCGTATCATCATTAACCGACTATCAATTTTAACTAATTACCTTAACTTAATTATCTCACTAATTACAAAATTGCTAATCACTTTAACTTTCACTAATTACTTCGTTTATTTTTAATAATCACCTTTTCGTAATTACTTAATTTCTTTAATTAAAAGTTAATTGCTGATTAACTTATTACCGGTGCCTGAAAATCAATTCCCTAAATTAACTAAGTTATCTTTACCCTAACCCTACAGCATTTCTTCCCACCAAATTGTTGGTGAGATCCAACATGAAATTGAAGCCCCACCCACATCCAGCTCCTCCCCCATCAATTGTCTCCTCCACGGTTGTTATAACATTATCACCGTCATCAAGCTAGGAGCAACAACCTGCAAGTCTTCTCCTGCCCTGCAATTCCTCTTCTCCTGCAAACAAAACAAACCAGATACAACCCAAAACAAATCAACCAGCAATACAATTCCTCTTCCCTGCAATCCATCAACCCAAATCCCAAACATCAGTCCCAAAATCTGTTCACCATTCCAAATCCAGAAATCAAACCAAGTTCTTCCCAAATCTCCCGACTCCCCTCAAACAATACAGCCCAAATCCTCCATCAAACTTCATCAACCCATCAACCCACAAATTTCAGCAAACAAAATCAGAAACCCAATTACAAACCCAAACTGAAATTGAAAGCTCAGATTTGAAAACAACTCAGACTCTTACAAATTTCAGAAAAATCAAACCCTCCACCATCTTTCTCCTTCCTCCTCCCTCTCCCCTTGGCCGACCCCCTCCCCCTGCTGCCGTACGCCGGCCAACGGCGCCGCCGACCTGCTGAAACGCCACGCCCCCCACCCGAGAAGCTGCCCCGCGCGCCGGAGAGCCGCCCTCAGCCGCCTGGGCCGCCGTGCGCCGCCTGTGCCGACGCCCTGGACCGCCAGACGTCGCCACGAGCCGCCGGAGGGGCAGCCGCCTGAGCCGCCGGGATCCTCTCCCCTCGGTGCGTGCGTGAGTCCGAGCCCCATCCCCATGGCGTGAGTCTCTTACTGCGACTTTGAAATGAAATCAAAAAAAAAAAAGAAAAGAGATGAAGAATAGACAGTAGATGAGAATGAGGGATGGCCTGTGAAGGGTTATTAAAACCAAAGATAGAAAACCAAGGGACATGTTGACTTGAAGAGAGAAAAGAGATAAGAGGACAGCCCTAATTAATAGATAAGAATAGATATATAATAAAGAGGAGACAGGTTGAGTAAAGGGAGAGAGAGAAGGGGGGAGTATATTTTTGTATGTGTAATAATGGTAGTATTATAGTTGGAGTAAGTGGGATTGTTAAATATAATGTTAACCATGTAATCTTACCTCATGTTAGCTATATAATTAGCTTAGGGTAAATTAGAATTAGCAGGGTGTTAGTGATAGGTTTAATAGGAACTAGTTAGTTTAATTTCAGCATGATAAATGACTATTAAATAATGCTAGGATAACAATATCAGAATATAATGAGGCGTATAATGTTAGGGTAACACAATACAGACATCACCCTAGCCAGAGAACCCAATAAAATTAGACGAACCCAATTTAGAGATTGACTTGATCTTTTGACTATCTCGCGTTATATCTAATCTGGTGATATGTTTGACCAAAACAGAGAACCGGGCATACCGTTACGTAGTACCCGTCAGGACGAACCCAACGGCACCAAAATCACCGGAAACAGGCAAGTATGCAATTTATAGTGAATTTGTGAATGTTAACGCTCTTTAGTTTTCTGCATGCAAAGTTCCATAACTCAGTTTACATGTCGTACTTGTTAAATCTCACACCCAGTACTTCTGTTAAATTGTTGTATAAAGATAACTGGTCTTGTTATTTAATTGCTGCATGCCTTGAAATAATTAACTTGAGACATCGTGAAATCGTGCGCCTCGAAGGCGAAATCGTGATCTTCGTGATGTCATGTGAGTTGACAAATTCGTGCTTGTAAATCGTGAATTAGGCTGGCTCGTGTTCCGGCACAAATCTTGGGTGGGGTAAGGGTTGAGCGGCTGCTAGGCGTATGAACGGGTACTCTCTTCAAGGGCACCACCCGTATGCGGTGGGTTAGCGCCAATCACGGTAAGCCCCCGTGAGAAGAACGACTCACTCATCACGTCCTAAAGGCGAGAACCCTATTATAGACATGACATGCTAACAATCGTGAAATGCTAACTTGAAACTTGCAAAGTGAAATTGTTATCTCGGTAAAATTGACATGCTTTACTTTACTTGTCAGATTGTTTAGAACTGCATGATAGGATGTACTTACTTTAAAATCAGCATGTTTAAACTTTCATTATTATCTCGTTTAATTTATAATTGCCTCTTAAAATTCAGTGTAAATTGTATATCTTGCCTTGGGTTCTAACATCTACTTGCAGACCCTTGCTGACATACATTCATGTTTTTGGATGTATGTCAGATCCCGAGCTTTAGCACCAGGAGGACTAGTTGAGATAGCTGAATCAGTGGACCAAGGACTGTCAAACTAGAGAACCTTCATTGTAATTCACTCATTTGTTGTACGGGTCATAAGACCCTCTCTTTTCTATTCCTGCATCGTTGTAATTCCGTTGAGACATTTGAGATTGTAATAATGGTTTACTTATCTGTGTTGTTTTGAGTAATGCAAAGCAAGAACCTGCAGTTTTCACACAGACGCTTATTGTGTTAAGTGAAGGGGGAAAGAAAAGCAAAAGTACCTCCTCCTGACTTGCACAAGCGGGCCCGTTCGCGTCCTCGCTCCCAAGCCTAATGGGAAGCGGGGCGTGACAGGTTTTAGTGGTGGCCCATGCAGGTCTATGCTCATGCAAAATGCTCTAAAACAGCATGGATAATATTACAATCTTAACTCTCAAACAACACCTTCCTTAGAATCTTCTACCCCGATTAGATTCATTAGAACATCCTAGTCCTAAGATTCGTGATCCTTAGTCAACCAAATCAGTATATCCTTTATTTTTTTTATCACCCTTCATTTTTACATTCCACTTTATGACCTTAGGAATCCATCGTAGCCTTTGACTAATCATTTCCTACCGGTACCCGCATTTGATCACCCTACTCAAATCATTGCTCTCGATCCACGTGATCTTTCTGACGGCCAACTTTATCCTTCCAAATCATCCACATTACTATACCGATGCTACATTCGATATCCCTTTCATGAAATTTCTCGCCCAGCTTTATTTCCGTTTAAGAATCCTTAGTATATACCTAGATCTCATACGCTCCAGCTGACCTAAATTCATTCTTTGATTTTGAAACTTTATTCGATGTAACCTTTAGTTACTATCTCGCCAAGATTTTCTGACCTATAACATCCATACTCGTATATTTACCATACTATCTTCATATGATAAACTTCATTTTAAAACAACAACAACAACACCATTACTTCTTTTTCACTAATTCAAATATAGAAATTTATTTTCTTACGATGCTACTAACATATTTCAAAACAACCTATCATATATGTTTTTTTTTCCAAGATACTTTCTTTACTAAATCTATCTTCATTTGCATTCACAAAACAAGCGATGTTTCACTGTACTCCCTTGTATGTTACTCTTTTCATTCAATACTTAACTAATAGTATTCCATGTTTTAACTTATACCATTTACGTACTTCGTTATATTTTATATATATATCTGTCATTCTCCTTAATTACTTAATTATTCATGACTGTTTTATGCTACCTAACCAACCTGACTCCCTATCCATGCCTCATCAGAAACCGTTCATCGCAATCTTGACCCGTTACATCTTTCAACTCTAAATCCTACACTATGTTTAGTTATCATTAGTGCTCGTCATTATTTATTACAACATTAGCAAGATTCGTTTTAAAATTACGTTATAGCCCTTTAAATATTCCCTACTATTTCATTTCATCATCAGCGGCGTTAATTCATGTTAATCGTCATATTGTTAGAGCATTAGATATAATTATTATTGTTATAGGGTTACGTTTTAGCTAGACATAATGTGAGATGATATAAGGGTAGTTGTGATTAGTTGATTATGAACACAACGAATTTAGATTATTCCATTTTATATGGCGATAATAGAATGATGTGTTCAAGACTTACAATCGGATAATACACATGCCTATCAGATTCGATTGAGTTTCTTTTTATGAGTAATACACGAGAGGACGAATACATTACAGATTTGAAATTCAGATTAGTAACAACTAAGAGTACCCATGAAGGTACATCATGATTCATGAAGACCATTAAAACGGGTAGAGTATTTGAAGTAACAAGACTTAATTATATAGGTATGATGATGAAGATATTAGAAATGATATGTTGTGTTGATGAGAATGGATAGTTATGTGGATTGATTGACATTGTTTAGAACAAGACATAATGAAAAATGGCAAGATGTGATTTGGTAGTTAGTTAATTATGATGAATAAATTTTTGAGTTGTCACGAGGAAGAATGTGTTGGGAGCGGGACAATTATTGATTGTAAATGGTGATGTATACTAGGCGTATTTGTAATTGTCATCATACATCAGTAATTGGTATGTCATCAATATATTGATTGCTTGATATAAAGATAAGATTGGAGTTGGAAGATGTTTCCATTGTAGTGTTGCAAGTTAGGTTATACAATGGACAATGTGATGATATATAATGGATAAGACCACTTAGGAGAATAAATAATTTTGGAGAATTTGGCTACAGAGGAACTATACATTAGAGATTTCATAGGAGATGCTATTGCTCTAATATCAATAACAAGTGAAGGGTGAAGAAATTTGCAAATGGTATTGGTCGAGGATACTTAGTATATTTTTTTTTCTCTTTAAAGGTTATTTGGTATAAAGTATTTATTATTTTGAGGCAAGAACCCTGAGTTAGAATTCGAACGATAAGGTCGGTACTGTAGTTAAGTGCTAGGATGTGGTTATGGTTATAGAGTGGTTCGGTGATGAGACGAGTAGTGATGATTTATATGAGGAATACTTGATTGAGATTACAGGTTTAGCGTGTATTATGTTAGAATATGGGAGTTGCAGTTGTAAGTATATATACACACACATTGTTATTCATCACTCATCCTCATCCATGCACATCTTCGGGATCCGTCCCTAGTCCCTTCTCTTGTCCACTAACGATTAAGGCCATCGATGGTGCTTAGTCATCCGAACCTTTTTGGAACTCAATCTTATTCACATCACTTGTGTCTCTTCTTAACCAATTTCATTTCTTCACCTCGAAGTATTCAGGTCATAATTTACCTCGTAGAAATACAAGAGCGGTATTCATAATTGTTCCCTGCTCTTTAGTGGATAAGAATTCCGAGGACGGAATTTTTCTTAAGGTGGGTAGAGTGTAACGGCCGGTATTTTCTAGGCGTATTTTTGTGTGTGCCCGTATTTTCGTTTGAACCATCCGGATGTTTTCGTGCGCGAGTTCTATGTTCATGCGTCGACGCAAGCACGTATCCGTTTTTCGTTTACCGTATCATCATTAACCGACTATCAATTTTAACTAATTACCTTAACTTAATTATCTCACTAATTACAAAATTGCTAATCACTTTAACTTTCACTAATTACTTCGTTTATTTTTAATAATCACCTTTTCGTAATTACTTAATTTCTTTAATTAAAAGTTAATTGCTGATTAACTTATTACCGGTGCCTGAAAATCAATTCCCTAAATTAACTAAGTTATCTTTACCCTAACCCTACAGCATTTCTTCCCACCAAATTGTTGGTGAGATCCAACATGAAATTGAAGCCCCACCCACATCCAGCTCCTCCCCCATCAATTGTCTCCTCCACGGTTGTTATAACATTATCACCGTCATCAAGCTAGGAGCAACAACCTGCAAGTCTTCTCCTGCCCTGCAATTCCTCTTCTCCTGCAAACAAAACAAACCAGATACAACCCAAAACAAATCAACCAGCAATACAATTCCTCTTCCCTGCAATCCATCAACCCAAATCCCAAACATCAGTCCCAAAATCTGTTCACCATTCCAAATCCAGAAATCAAACCAAGTTCTTCCCAAATCTCCCGACTCCCCTCAAACAATACAGCCCAAATCCTCCATCAAACTTCATCAACCCATCAACCCACAAATTTCAGCAAACAAAATCAGAAACCCAATTACAAACCCAAACTGAAATTGAAAGCTCAGATTTGAAAACAACTCAGACTCTTACAAATTTCAGAAAAATCAAACCCTCCACCATCTTTCTCCTTCCTCCTCCCTCTCCCCTTGGCCGACCCCCTCCCCCTGCTGCCGTACGCCGGCCAACGGCGCCGCCGACCTGCTGAAACGCCACGCCCCCCACCCGAGAAGCTGCCCCGCGCGCCGGAGAGCCGCCCTCAGCCGCCTGGGCCGCCGTGCGCCGCCTGTGCCGACGCCCTGGACCGCCGGACGTCGCCACGAGCCGCCGGAGGGGCAGCCGCCTGAGCCGCCGGGATCCTCTCCCCTCGGTGCGTGCGTGAGTCCGAGCCCCATCCCCATGGCGTGAGTCTCTTACTGCGACTTTGAAATGAAATCAAAAAAAAAAAGAAAAGAGATGAAGAATAGACAGTAGATGAGAATGAGGGATGGCCTGTGAAGGGTTATTAAAACCAAAGATAGAAAACCAAGGGACATGTTGACTTGAAGAGAGAAAAGAGATAAGAGGACAGCCCTAATTAATAGATAAGAATAGATATATAATAAAGAGGAGACAGGTTGAGTAAAGGGAGAGAGAGAAGGGGGGAGTATATTTTTGTATGTGTAATAATGGTAGTATTATAGTTGGAGTAAGTGGGATTGTTAAATATAATGTTAACCATGTAATCTTACCTCATGTTAGCTATATAATTAGCTTAGGGTAAATTAGAATTAGCAGGGTGTTAGTGATAGGTTTAATAGGAACTAGTTAGTTTAATTTCAGCATGATAAATGACTATTAAATAATGCTAGGATAACAATATCAGAATATAATGAGGCGTATAATGTTAGGGTAACACAATACAGACATCACCCTAGCCAGAGAACCCAATAAAATTAGACGAACCCAATTTAGAGATTGACTTGATCTTTTGACTATCTCGCGTTATATCTAATCTGGTGATATGTTTGACCAAAACAGAGAACCGGGCATACCGTTACGTAGTACCCGTCAGGACGAACCCAACGGCACCAAAATCACCGGAAACAGGCAAGTATGCAATTTATAGTGAATTTGTGAATGTTAACGCTCTTTAGTTTTCTGCATGCAAAGTTCCATAACTCAGTTTACATGTCGTACTTGTTAAATCTCACACCCAGTACTTCTGTTAAATTGTTGTATAAAGATAACTGGTCTTGTTATTTAATTGCTGCATGCCTTGAAATAATTAACTTGAGACATCGTGAAATCGTGCGCCTCGAAGGCGAAATCGTGATCTTCGTGATGTCATGTGAGTTGACAAATTCGTGCTTGTAAATCGTGAATTAGGCTGGCTCGTGTTCCGGCACAAATCTTGGGTGGGGTAAGGGTTGAGCGGCTGCTAGGCGTATGAACGGGTACTCTCTTCAAGGGCACCACCCGTATGCGGTGGGTTAGCGCCAATCACGGTAAGCCCCCGTGAGAAGAACGACTCACTCATCACGTCCTAAAGGCGAGAACCCTATTATAGACATGACATGCTAACAATCGTGAAATGCTAACTTGAAACTTGCAAAGTGAAATTGTTATCTCGGTAAAATTGACATGCTTTACTTTACTTGTCAGATTGTTTAGAACTGCATGATAGGATGTACTTACTTTAAAATCAGCATGTTTAAACTTTCATTATTATCTCGTTTAATTTATAATTGCCTCTTAAAATTCAGTGTAAATTGTATATCTTGCCTTGGGTTCTAACATCTACTTGCAGACCCTTGCTGACATACATTCATGTTTTTGGATGTATGTCAGATCCCGAGCTTTAGCACCAGGAGGACTAGTTGAGATAGCTGAATCAGTGGACCAAGGACTGTCAAACTAGAGAACCTTCATTGTAATTCACTCATTTGTTGTACGGGTCATAAGACCCTCTCTTTTCTATTCCTGCATCGTTGTAATTCCGTTGAGACATTTGAGATTGTAATAATGGTTTACTTATCTGTGTTGTTTTGAGTAATGCAAAGCAAGAACCTGCAGTTTTCACACAGACGCTTATTGTGTTAAGTCAAGGGGGAAAGAAAAGCAAAAGTACCTCCTCCTGACTTGCACAAGCGGGCCCGTTCGCGTCCTCGCTCCCAAGCCTAATGGGAAGCGGGGCGTGACCCAACCCAAACCCATTTGCTAAAATTAAACCCAATAAGAGTTCACCTCTTCTTTGTTTTCTTTTTTTTTCTTCTTGCGGGGGCTCACGGCAGAGGGAGGGGCTTCGGCAGAGGGCTCGGCGGCGGCAAGGGGAGTGGTGACGGCGGCTTGGGCGGAAGGGGAGGGCGGCGATGGCGGCTAGGGCACACGGCGGCGAGGCCGAGCGGCGCCTGGACGCGCGCGGGCAGCGGCAACCGGCGGCGGCGACCAGCGGGGAAAAGGCGGCCTGGGGAGGAGAGGCACGGGAGAGAGGAAGGAGCACGTGAGGAAGAGAGAGGGTTTGAGTAGATCTGAATTGTAGATCTCAGATTTATCTTCTCCTCTTCTCTGATTTCAGAAATTGATTTGGGTTTTGATCTGATTTCAGCTTTGATCTCTGATTTTGGTGTGGATTTCTGGTTGTGGATTTTGTGGCTGAAAGTTTGATTTGGTTTGGGATTTTTGAGGTTGAATTTTTGGGTTGAATTGGCTCAGAAGAGAAAAATTGTTAATGGAATTCAGATCTTCCTCCTGCCATCGTCGTTTGATGCTGTTGAAATACAAACAGTGTAGGGGGAGACAAATTGAAGGGGGATGCTGGTTGTGGGGGAAGGAAAATGAAGACGTTTGTTGGATCTCACCGATTCATTCGGTGGGATTCAATAGGTTAGGTAGGTTAATCGATAAATTAATTAGGGATAATTAATTAGGGTTAAGATTTAATTAATCGCGCCATGGTAAAAAGTAAAAATCCGAGACGCGCTCGCGTCGACGCGTAGAAATAGGACTCGCGCACGAAAATACCCGGACAATCAAAACAAAGTACGGCACACAACGAAATCAAGACGCCTAGAAATACTGGTCGTTACAGTAGCCAACCCCCTCCGCATGGGGAGGGGGGTGCATGGCCTTCATAGCCCATTTGGCCATGGTGCACATGCACTAAAACTCATCTTCCCCGATGGGAATAACCACCACCTTCTTCTCCGGTGAAGCACCCGTTCGTCGAGGAAGTAGTTGTCCTCCAATGGCCGTGTGCCAAAAAATGAACCCACTTCAAAAATTCGTAAACTACGCGCTCCACATGAAGAGAGTTCACATTCTCTATGAATGGAGACTCAGCATCCATGAAGAGAGCGAGCTTGACGATATGAACGGTCGGTTCTTCCCGTCACGGAGAGTTCCTGCCATATCCGTAATGATAGGAGACCCTAACGTGAAAAGAACAACCGCTGCGTTCTCTCCGTTACGAAGCGTTCCTACCATATCCATAATGGTAGGATACCCATTCGTGAAAAAGACAACGACTCGTTCATAGTTTCGAAGGGGCGACGGTTTGACCGGAGCGAATCCGTATGGCTCTGATACCAATGTTGGATCCTGCCAAAACAGAGTTAGGATCGATAAATGAAGTTGAGACTTACGCTTGCGTATGCGGCACGGTAGTCACAGAACTTCGCCTTCGGATTCGCCACGACGGATCGAGTCTTCTCACGAACGGAGTAAGGCTACTAAATCCACAATCTAAATCTCTACTTTTAGATTAAGAACTTGGATAAAGAGAGAAGAAGGATTTCGGCAGAGCTTCGCTAGAATGAAATGCATGCAAGAATGCCATGCAAAAGTGTAAGTAAATGGCTAACCCTTGGGTCTTATTTATAGCCCCCAAGGTAGTTATTTTAGGAGTAATTGTTCCTTTGGAACAATTTAACTAAGGTGTACCATCGTACATGGCATATTATAAGCTTAAGTTGTACCATATGCATGGTACAACATAAGCTTAAGATATTACCCCTTTATTAGCCATATGTCGCATGCACTTATGCACATATAATGCGACTTTCCCATCAATCTAGAGATCCTCTCCGCAAGGGAACATATTCCCTTTGCACACGACTTCGTGTACGCGACGTTCGAGGTCCGTATTCCTTCGTACATCCCCTACATGGGTGTACTAACGTCTTCTATATCCAACAGTCCAGCCCAGGCGGGTGGCCGGCAGGGCCGGCTGAACCCTGCCGGCCATCGGCAAGGTCGGTCGACCCTGCCCGGCTTACCAAAATTTAAAGATTCCGAAAGCTTCCGCATTCCTTGCACGCTTGGAGGAGTCCCGCTACAAAAAGCCTTGGTAGATTTGGGAGCAAGCGTGAGCATAATACCCCTAACTATGTTTAAGAAATTGAATACGGGGACCGACTTAAAGCCGACGGATATGAGAATACAACTCGCGGACGGTCGGGTCACTAGGCCGGTGGGAATTGCGGAGAACATCCCGCTCCAAGTACCGGGAGGAATTTGCTTGCCGTGCGACTTCGTGGTCATGGACATCAAGGAGGAGGGCAATACGTCATTAATTCTTGGACGCCCCTTCCTTGCCACCGCTGGCGTGATAGTTGACGCGAGAGAGGGCACATTGTCTTTGAATGTCGGAAACATAGAGGTGGAGCTTCACATCCCTAAGGCAATGAAGCACAGCCTTGGACGGAGGACGTCGATTATGTGGACCTCCTCGACGAGGTCATTGATGATGCTATGCCTTATGCTATCGGCGTCTAACACAATGATGGCTTTGAAGAAGGCCAATCCTCTAGAAATGGAGAAAAGTTGGAAGACCCACCGGATCATTCTATGGGTGATGACAAGGACGACGCTGATGTCGCAAGAATTAGGGAGCTATGCAAGCTCTCCACGGCAAAGAATTTGAAGAAAGCTCCGCCGGATAAGAAATTGGCACCACCGGTGAAGAAAAAGAACGGTAAAAGCTCAAGCTTGGGGGACTCGTCCCCCACTACCACTCATGATGAAGGGGAGCTGAGGAACGCCTACGAACAATAACAATTGAATCCAAGTGGCCTTCCCGGTAAATTTGATGCGTGCATCTCACATGCGCCGAATATCGAGCATTAAACGAATATCTTAAGGGGTCGAGCTCAAGACCTTAAACGAGCGCTTGTCGGGAGGCAACTCGACAGTTTTTAGTTGAATCTTTCGTTTTTATTTTTGTTTTAGATCTTTTTAGTGTTTAGAGTCTAGAGTCGATAAAAATCCTGACAATGTGCTCTATTTTTCATGATAGGAGATGGAGAACGAGAAACCATTTGAATGGTGGATGACCATGAACGCGCTCAGGCCTCAGGAGGAGGAAGAAACTGACGAGGAGACGAAAAACAGAAAGTGATACAAAGACAGAGAGTTGGAGCTGAAATTTGCAAGCCACTCGGCCGAGTGAAATTATCACTCGGCCGAGCAAAGACCCTACTCGGCCGAGTAGGGTACAGATCAGGGAAGATCCTAAAAACTACTCTCTATAATTTACTGTAATTTATATGCCACTCGGCCGAGTACTGTTGCTACTCGGCCGAGTGAATCTGATACTCCCCACGCATCATAAGCTCTGAGTAGCCTTGCTACTCGGCCGAATGACCTTTGTCTACTCGGCCGAGTGATAAGATCTACTCGCCCGAGTCGCTACTTCTGCGTTGAAATTTTTTATAGTGCCACTCGGCCGAGTGAACGCGTCACTCGGCCGAGTGACCCATCTTTATATAATGCAACGGCCGCGGCTCGGATTCCAAAACGCGAAAAATTCCCAAAGTAGATCCGAGCTGCTTCGTCTCCCCTCTCATCGCCCGAGTAACAAAACCCCTCTCCTCGCCCGAGCACCCCCTCGCCGATCGCCGACCACCACTGCCGATCGCCGACGACCCCCGCCGACGCACCTCGCCGGTGCCGCCACCCCCCTTGCCGTACACCCCCATTTCCTCCCAAAAATCCTATTTTTTTGCCATTTTCTCCAATCCGTAAGCCCATTAAGCCTCAAATCGAAATTAATCCATATCTATATCTATTATCTCAAGTGTTATAAAGGGCGGTTTCATTATGCGCGCGGTCTAGGAGCGCATAGCGCATAAGCGGATTATGCGGCCGATTATGCGGTTTACGCGGTTTACACGAAAATAAATAATTTAGTATATAAATAAGCGATAAGTTTAGGTATACGTGTTTGTGTATATTAAATTAAAAAAGATAGGAACAAGAAAAAAATCATATCAAGTTTTAAAAGTATGGATACTAAAACATAAGCTCCATTATGACGATTAATATATAAAATAACTAACATCTAACGTCTAAAGCAATCTACAAACAAAACATAACTACTTAGCTTTACGTCCAAATCAAAAGCATGTCAAACATAAGCACTTTAAAATTAAAAAACTGATATTTATATTTAACGGGTCGTGTTTCTTAATGGGTTGGGATTTTTTAGTTGCCGATTATGCGCCCGCATATTCGCATATGTGGTCACATAACATTTATGCGATCGATTATGCGGCCGACCACATATCTTAATTTTCATGCAGTCAAAGGCCGCATCCTTATATGCGGCCGCATATAACTTGTTTTAGAACACTGATTATCCCCAATCTTTCCCCACATATATTGTTATTCGTTGCTGATTTGTTTATTTGTGTTTCAGGCTAGCTTGGGGGAGATTAGGAGCCATGTTGGCGCTTCTTGGAGGAGGCGATTCTTCGCACGCTTCGACTGCTTGCACTCGCGTCGTGCTCAGGTATACTCGTTCCATATTTCAGCACCTTGCATTCTTTATTGGGTAGGCACTTTCGACGGCTCACATGCCGTCCCGCACTAGGTCTTGCACGAGGGCGCCAGCCTCGAAGCGGAAGAGGACCAGCGAGCCTGGTTCTTCTTCCGCTAGAGCGGACTCCCCTCCACCTAGCCCGCCACCACCCACATTTTCACCTCCTACCACACCTATCCCACCATCGGCACAGCCCGTCCCCGTGTTCGACACGTTGGGGATTACGTTCAGAGATGACGCGCAGCGCGTCAGATTTGAGCGTATCTCCCATCGCTCGATCGTGCCCACTAGGTTCGCACACATAGCCGACTTTGAGCGCCTATGGGTATTAGAGGGGCTACTCCAGTTGTATGACAACGTGGGGTGGCGTGACTTTCTGTCGGTGTCGGTGGATACCTACATCCGTCCGACACTAGAGGTCCTTAGTTCTATTGCCAGGACCCCTTGGGGATGCTCCTTTCGCTTGATGGATCGAGAGTGCGAGGTCACTCTTGACATGCTCCGAGCATTCTTCCAGTGGCCCCCTGTCCCGGACCCAGACCGAGCCTATAGTCCCACGCATATCCCACAACCGTCATTCGACACCCACGCTTTTTGGACACGTATCACAGGATCACCCCTCGCCTTTGACCCTGGTCGGGCCAAGGCCTCCGCTATCCTGCACCCATGCCTCTGCATTGCACAGCGCCTTATGGCGACTACTTTTCTAGCGAGGTATGAGCCAGGTACGATGTCGACGCCAGAGCTCTACATGCTCTATGCGATGACACGATCGAGAGCCTTCGAGAGCGGTGGGGACGT
The DNA here is from genome assembly GCA_030789695.1 of Scilla litardierei. Classification (NCBI taxonomy): domain Eukaryota; kingdom Viridiplantae; phylum Streptophyta; class Magnoliopsida; order Asparagales; family Asparagaceae; genus Scilla; species Scilla litardierei. The sequence continues at coordinate 201,232,370 of CM061136.1, forward strand.
TTTACTCCCTGCCATTGAGATAGATATAGCCAGTTGGTATTTAGACCTCATCATTATTTCTGTCGGTGCTAGGATGCCTATTTGTTGCGGCGGTCTGGTTACCATCTTGGCTCTTTTGTGCGGAGTAGACCTCCCTGCTGGCTTGCTCAGACCACCGGGCCCCACTTCCCTCTCCATAGATTTTATGGCCCGGATGAGGATGCTGCGTCGTCATGGTCAGCACCACTGGGTGTGGCTGCACGGTTCCTTTGGCGCAGATTACATGGTTCTTCCGAGCCCCGCTCGGACCCGTATTGGACCCTCAGGTGGGGAGTGGATTCCAGCGATGGATGTCCTCATCCCTGCTGCATACGTGCTAGAGCCTGAGGGTGCTCAGCAGGAGCCCCTCCTTCCACCCCTGGACCCCGTGATACCTCAGCCTGCACCTGCTTCGTTTTCACCTCCCGACACTTCTGTCCACACTTCTGTCAGTGTCGGGAGTACCCTTGCTGAGTCCACCACCACTTCCACCTCTGCGCCGTTATCCATCCACCCCATTTCTGTTGTGAGCCCTGAGCGACCTGCCACCATTATTGAGAGCGGCGAGCCTTCTTTTGCCTCCGTAGTGGAGACCCTGTCCACCTTATTATTCTCGACTCCTGGGGAGTCATTTTCTGCACACTTCACGGCCTTCCCAGCCGTCGACACGTCTGTCTCCACTGCAACTGTCTTCACCGAGAGTGTCGTGACGTCTGTCCCCATGTCTGTGTCAGCGACCTCTCTGTCCCACTCGCCCTCTGTCACTACCTCAGCTTCTGCTGCTGCTCCTTCCTCTTTGACCATTCCTGTGTCTCAGCCTCCCACAGAGGCTGAGCGTCTTTTAGTAAGCACAACATCTCAGCCCCACCAGGTAGCCGCACCCGTCCTTTACGGTAGCCGTGCGAGACAACACCGTTCCTCACCAGTACGATCCACTGCCCCACCTCCCCCCGACACACTAGTTCAGCACCTCTGTGCTCTAGAGGGGGTAGTTAGTGGGCTCAGAGGAGATTTTCGGGCTCTCTCCGCTACCGTCAGTGCGGTCCAGTCTCACGTCGCTTTACTTCCTGGTATTCAGGCTTGCCTGAACCAGATTCTTGTGCGACTGCCACAGCCGCCTGCTACCCCTACCCAGCAGCCTCCACGACCACTACCTTCACCATAGGACGGTGCTGGTGCCCCACCACCCACCTAGGCACACACTGGATGCCTTCCATACTTTTGCTGCTACTATAATATCTCTTTGACAGCTGATTTTTGCACCCCTCCAAAACACGTTTTGGTCACTTTTTGCTCATATCTGTCTATATCATTTTGGGAGAGAGGAGGTATTTTTGGGGACACCTATATTGCACCATTTTGATCTCTGCATGCACCACTTGCATCTCTGCATACATCATTTGCATACCCATATCATTTTCTTTTATTTGCATCCCTATCATGCATGCATCCTCACCCACCCACCCATATCATTTTTCTCGGTGTGCCACACTTTGCAGATTGAGGACACTGTGCAGTTTAGCTTGGGGGAGTGAGTGTCTCACGCACTTTTCATTTTCTTCACTATTTCTTTTATTTTTCCCACCTTTCTTTATTTTACACCTATTTGTCACCCACTTTTTCCTTTTTTCTCATGCATCACGTTTTCTTATTTTTTTCTTGTGTGCTGCATATGTATAGTAGTTTTTATTTTCCCTTTATCCTTATTTCTTTTATCCTTTTGCTAGAGGCGAATTTTCTGTGATGATGATGACGTGATATTAGCTTATCTCTATATGCATATTATCTTGTCATGCCATCGTTTTATTTCAGATATCATATGCCATGCTTGCTATGCATTCGAGATAGTAACCCGTACTTTGTTATATGAATGTGGATGAAATTCTTCTATTAGCTGAGTTTGATAATTTATATTGTATACTCTTCATAGAAAACACACCAAGCTTCACGCATTGATTGCCTATATTTGGAGTATTGCTTTGTTATCTTATATCACTTCTTATTGCATGAAAATTGTACGCTTCACTTTCAGGTTGATTGAATGTATGCCATGTTGATATAACTGGATTAGTTTACTTTCTGAGATCAAACTGAGTAGATTACATTACCCTGCTGAAAGTTGTCATGCACATTCTATAGAGTGAACCGAGTGTTACATATTTTTCTTTCTCCACATATCTTGAGCATTATTTCTATACTTAAAATCATTGGTGAATCTCCCTTTGTCGAATCTTATATTGGCATATTCCACCACTACAAAAAGTCCATGCTCCAACACCCAAAATCAAAAAAAGAAAAAAAGTATTCATGTATATCTCTGTATCTTTTGATTTGGGATCACAGTAGTATATATTGCAAAAAAAGGAAAATAGAAAAGAAGTATATATATGATCCCATTTCATCTTTCTCTTTTTCTTCCCTCTTTTATTTTTGTTTCATGGAGCTTCAAAAAATGGAGAATGTTCTTATTGCTAAATTTGATGCCACCACGCTTATAGATACGCTTGGGGGAGGGGATCCAATGATGTGTGAGAGAGTGGCTACTTGACTGTGCATGACAACCTAAGCTAGATAATTTTATATACTCGGTAGATTACTAAAAGTTTTACGAAGTCCAGGAATTGAAACTTAACATGCATTTCATGAAAACCACTCATTTCTATTCTTATTTGCTTCATATTGTGTGATATCTCTTATACTCCAAATAGAAAGCGATCAATTGAAAAGTGTGTGGTCTATGATTATGTATATTGGTTTAAATGCTTCAGGCGATGCTAATTCTAGAATGATTCCATATTCCATATTGTTTTGATATTCTAGGGTTTCTATATTGAATGCATCCTTATATGATCATGATATCGAGATAAAAATCTTTGGCATGTTTTTATTCGCCGTATGCTATTTGAGTAAGCAAACACACGTCCTGAGAAAATGATCTAGCACCTCCCACTTTGTTTTCTTCCTATCTTTCTTTTTCTTTTTCCTTGTTTTTACCCGCCGGGTTCGCCTTTTACTCATCTTCTTCGAGGACGAGTAAGAGGTAAGCTTGGAAGATTTTGATCGCTCCTTATTTTACACCTTTGTTCTGCATGTTTTCATGTCGTTTTGATCGCTCATATTGCGTTTTCCACGATTATTCGACGATATCGCGATACTTTTCACTATTTCTTGTTTTTGTCGTATTTTAAGAGATGTGAAGCGATTTGGAACGAAAAATCAAAGGATTTTCACGCACTTCGGAGTGTCACCCACGGCTTATTTGAGGAGTTATCAGTGCTTGAGGATGAGCGAAGGAGGAAGGAATTCAATAGAAGCGACGAGGAGGCGAGGAGGAGAAGAAAAGAAGACAGATACAGCCCACTCGGCCGAGCATACCGCTCACTCGGCCGAGTCAGAAGCTATACTCGGCCGAGTGAAACGGATACGCACAGCAAAATTTCAAAGTTTCCTCGGCCGAGCAAGGAAGTCTACTCGGCCGAGTGAGAAAGCTCACTCGCCCGAGTAGAACATGGATTTTCAACCGAGAAAGGGCCAAGTTAGTGGAAAATTTTGAGAAGCCCACTCGGCCGAGTACGATTGCTTACTCGGCGAGTAGAGAAGCCCACTCGCCCGAGTCAGTCAGAGAAACAGACACCCGAAACTCCAGATTCTCTGTTTTATTATTGGGTCTGTCACTCGGCCGAGTGACATTGGTACTCGACCGAGTGACGCATTCCGACTGCTGCGAGGATTGCGAATTCTGGGCTGCGCAGGGCAGTTTTGTCACGATTTTTGGACGATTTTGGCTTGTATTTAAACCTAGTTTTATCCCTAGTTTTAGGAGAGACTTCTATTATTTTTTGATGGCTATTCTTTTGTGAAATCTCAGCTGGAGATCATAGGCGACAATTTTGGTTTGTTCTTTCTTGCTAAAAATCTTATTTTTTATGAATTGTCTCTTCTTTGCAATGAATTGTGCTATGATTATATTTGTTATTTCTGAGATTTTCATGATGAATTGTGAGTAGTTTCGTCGTTCTAGGGCATGGGGATGAACCCTATGGACCAGATCTTTTGAATTGTGATGAATGAATAGAATTGTTGCTAGGATTGAAGAAAGCTTAGGTTTTGATTGATTTATTGCGAGTAGCTAGGAATTTCTATTGATTGGGATTTGCAAGAGATTGGATCCCAATTGATAGGAAGGCCTAGATATTCGACTTAGGTTTATAATCGAAATTCTCTAGATTTGGTTTGCAAGAGATTGGACCAAAACTAGAATTTTTATTATAAATCTATACTAATATTCGTTTGCAAGAGATTGAACGAATTCTAACTATCATAACCTAGATCGTAGTTCGAGTTTGCTCGAGAGTGGGCTCGAGTTGCGATTGGGCGATGATGTCGATCTTCACACTAGTTGCTTAGGTTAGGATTTGCACGAGAGTGTGCCCTAATCTAGGTTATTATAGACCGACAATAGCGAGAGAGCGTGAGCTTGGTTCTACATTAAGTTGCGACTAGTTCACTTACATTCAAGTTTTGCAACATTGATATTCATGATTCACAAGGATAAGAGACAGTCCGTAGTGGGGATTTCTTATCACTAGACGCTTTTATTATATTGATATCTATTTGCTATTGAACGATTGTGACATTACCATCGAATCTATTCTTATTCTCTTGAGAGCTAGGTAATCGAAGTAGGATACTGTCAATTGTCCTCCCTGAGTTCGATACCCGCTCGCCACTATGCCGTGCGCTTGCGGTAAAACTACAGTCGTTTTCCGGGTGTATATCTGGGCGCGATCAAGTGCACAAGGTCACTGACGAGTCACTGGAGGGCATATTCATGAAGGGCCTGAAGCCTATTATTCGCTCTGCGATTCGACCGTACAAGCCCAAGGGACTGGCGGAGGTCATGGAGATGTCGTAAATGGTCGAGAACCACCAGGCCGAGGAGAGGAGAGCTAGGAGCGGGTATGGGGGCCATATGCAGCGTGGAGAGCTTAATAGTTACGGGGGGGAGGTGAAGGCCACCACGGGGACAGATCAGACGGGTAAGGAGAAGACCGGCGAGAGGGGTAGTGCACCACCAGCAGGGGGCAGTTCAGGAGGATGACCGATGCGGATATGAGGGAGAAGCGTCAGAAGGGACTCTACTTCAGGTGTGACGAAAGGTTCACCCCTGGCCATAGATGCGCATGGCGCACGTTGCAGGTATTGCTGCTAGAGGATGATGATAAGGAAGCGGAGGTTGAGGATGAGGCCATTGAGGAGGAGGGCACAGAGGACCGTCAGTTAGATGTAGCGGAGGTCTCTCTCAACTCTGTGGTGGGGTTCACCCCAAACCTCACCATAAAGTTGTGAGGGCACATTGCAGATCAGGAAGTGACCGTTCTCATCGACTGTGGGGCGACCCACAACTTCATCTCCAGGAGAGTTGTGGAGCAGCATGGGCTACAGCTGGTGGACACTGGCAGTTTTAGCGTGATGATGGGAATGTGCAAGAAGGAGAATAGCAGAGGGGTGTGCCGAGGGCTGGTGTTGACACTACAGGGGAGACATGTGTTGGCAGACTTCTTACCCCTAGACTTGGGAAGTACAAATGTCATTCTGGGCATGACATGGCTGCAGACGTTGGGGGAGATGAAGGTGAACTGGAAGTTTCTCAGGATGGAGTTACAGGAGGACGGGAGAGCAGTGGTGTTGCAGGGGAACCCCAGTCTGTGCAGAGTTTTGGTCTCGCTGAAGACCATAGTACGGGCCCTTCAGGCAGAGGAAGTTGGATTTCTAATGGAGTTACACACGATATCAAGAGAGGGTGGTGCTAAGGCAGGTAGGGAACAGCCGATTCCGAGAGAGGTGCAGACTATGCTGGAGCAGTTTGGCGACGTTTTTTGGAGCCTCTGAGCCTCCCACCACCTAGAGACCACGAGCACGCTATAGTCTTGCGGGAGGGCGCGCCCCCCATTAGCTTGAGGCCTTATCGCTACCCCAATATACAGAAGGATGAAATAAAAAGGATGATAGCAGAAATGGTTCAGGCCGATGTTATTCAGCCTAGTGTTAGTCCCTTCTCCAGTCCCGTGCTATTAGTTAAGAAGAATGATGGGTGCTGGCTGTTCTGCGTGGACTACCGAGCGCTTAATAAGGAAACAGTATCAGAGAAGTTTCCCATACGGGTGATTGACGAGCTCCTCGATGAGTTACATGGGTCAGCCATTTTTTCGAAGATAGATATCAAATCAGGCTACCACTAGATCAGGATGAGGGAGACGGATGTTCCCAAGATAGCCTTCAGGACGCATGAAGGCTAATACGAGTTCTTAGTCATGCTCTTTGGCTTGACTAACGCGCCTTTCACATTCCAGTCCCTGATGAACAAGATATTCTGTCCATACCTGAGGAGATTTGTACTTCTATTCTTTGACGATATCTTGGTATACAACCGCTCGTTGGAGGAGCATTTGGATCATTTGCAGGTAGTGTTCCAGGAGTTGCCGTACCACCAGTTGTACGTGAACCGAAAGAAGTGTTTATTTGGGCAGCCACAGGTGGAGTACTTAAGACATATGGTGTCCTCAGAGGGAGTAGCTGCAGACAGGGTAAAGATAGCGGCTATGCTGGACTGGTCGTGCCCCACCTTGGGGGCTGAGAGGGTTCCCATGCCTCACAGGTTACTACAGGAGGTTTGTTGTAACGACCGGTATTTCTAGGCGTCTTGATTTTGTTGTGTGACCGTACTTTGTTTTGATTGTCCGATGTTTTCGTGCGCGAGTCCTATTTCTACGCGTCGACGCGAGCGCGTCTCGGATTTCTAATTTTTACCATGGCGTGATTAATTAAATCTTAACCCTAATTATTTTCCCTAATTAATTAATTGGTTGATTAACTTACCTAACCTATTGAATCCCACCGATTATTTCGGTGAGATCCAACAAACACGTTCAATCCTCTCCCCCACATCCAGCTCCACTCTTCAATTGTTCTCCCACATTCACTGTATGTATTTCAACACCAGCAATCAACGACATGAACAACTGCAGCTAAAGATCAGCCACCCTCCTCCCTGCCGGTTCTCATCCCCCTCTCCAATCAGCGATTCCAAATCAAAACAACCCAAATCACAAATCCACAACCACAAAATCCACATCCAAAGCCAAAACCAAATCAAAATCAATTTCAGAAATCAGAAATTGAGAGGAGAAGAGAGATCTGAGATTTACAATTTCAGATCAAAACAATTTAACCCTCTCTCTCCCGTGTCCTCTCCCCTGTGCACAGCCGCCGCCGCCTGATCCCCTTGCCGCAGCCATCGTCGCGCGCGCCGCCCCTCACAGCCGCCGCCGCCCCTACCCAGGTCGCCGCCGCCGGCTGCCGCTGCCCCCGCACGTGTCCCAGGCCGCCGCGCCGCCCAGGCCGCTGCCTCCCCTGAAGTCACCGCGCCCCGTCAGCCCGCCGTGCGCCCCCTCCCTCAGGCCGCCATCCTCAGGCCGTCGCAAGCCCTAGCCCCCTCTGCCGTGAGCCTGCAACGAAAAGAAAAACAAAAAAAAAGGAAAAGTCAGAAGCTGAAAGTAGAAAAGAGAAAGGAAGAAACAGTAAGAAGAAAGAGACAGTAAAGAAGAGAAGATATTTTCCTTGGGTAATACTACTTATTGGGTTTTATTTCTTAATGGGTTTAAGTTCTCCAAATGGGGTTGGGTTGTAATATTTCCTATTGGGTTTGGGCTTAAGTCATACTAATGGGTATAGTTTACATGAATTAGCTTATTGGGTTTCTAAATGGGTATTGAGTTTAAACGATGCTATTGGGTTTGGGTATTATAACTTGAGTATGATGTAATTGGGTATTGGGTGCCATTGTAAAATGGGTTTGGGGAGTTAGCTTATTGGGTTGGGTTTATTAAAACTAGTAAGTTAGCCTAGGTTGTTAGTAATGCTAGTATTATAGGATGTTAGTTTAAATAATTGCGTTCGACTAGCTTATTGTTGTTTGTTTAATAACGCAGATACGTCGCGTAATTTTCCATAAATTGCTTGGACACCCAAAATCATCCCAGTCAGGCAAGTGTGCTACCTTGATCAAATTATTGAACTATTAATCTTTTAAATTGTTACTCCATTTAAAAATTGTATTCCCTTGTTTTAGAATACATTAAATCTCAATACGCTTCACTTCATGCCATACACACACTTGATTAAAACGCACTCTTGAATTGCTTAGTACTATGGACATTGACGGAACACTTTGAACAACTTGAATTCGTAAAAATCGTTTGCTTCAAGGCAAACATCTCGATTTCGTGAACACGTGCATTCGTGATTAGGCTGACCCGTGTTTCAGCACATTTTTGGGTGGGGTTAGGGTTGAGCGGTCGCTAAGCGTATGAAAGGGTCATGTCTTTAAGAACACCACCTATACGGTGGGTTAGTATCAATCGCGATTATACCCCCGCGAGAATGACTTACGCATCACGTCTTAAAGGCGAGCTAAGCATGTTAGATAAACATTGCATGAAAATGGAAATGATTGTTACAAATTTAGTCGTACTTTAAAACTGCCCACTTGTTTTAAATACATTAGAACTGCTAAGTTGTTTTAAATTTCGTAGAACTGCCATGCTTAAAAGTACTTTACTTTCTTTAAATTTGTTATAACCATGTTGTAGACATCTTGCGCAAAATTTCATATTTCGTTATTATTACACCTTGCCTTGGGTCGGCTAACCTTTTCTTGCAGACCCTTGCTGACATACATTCGTGTTTTTGGAATGTATGTCAGATCCCGAGCCGGCATACCAGGAGGATCTGTTTGAGACACATGACTTGGAAAGTCAGGAATTTGTCGTTGACGCTGAGTCACTCCCCGCGGAGGACTAGAGCTCGGACTATTGTTGTTCCCTTCTGGATTTGCTATTGTCTCTTTTTATTGATGTATGTCGCTGTTGTATTTCTTTGGCCCTGCTGAGGCTTTGTCTTGTACTTTTTATTTCTGTGAACTTCTGGATTGTGGCATGTAATTTAATAATGTTTTTATTGTTCTGGAAAGCTAGCAAGAACCATGCAAGTTGTTATCACAGACGCGTAATGAACTCGAGCTTCACCGCTCCAGTTCATGCGGACCTTTGTAACGCTCTCGCTTCCACCGTTTTTGGGAAGCGGGGCGTGACATTTATCGAGGGATATGGTACGATCGCCTGGCTACTCACGGAGTTGTTGAAGAAGGATTAATTTGTATGAGGTGACGAGGCGACGCTTTTGAGGCTTTGAAGAATGCCATGACTACAGTACCCGTGTTGGCGCTACCCGATTTCTCGAGACCTTTTATTGTAGAGGCTGACACATCAAGGCATGGAGTAGGGGCGATGCTGATGCAGGATCAGCGCCCTAATGGTTATTACAGTCAGGTGCTGATGGCGAAGGCCAGATTGAAGTCGGTGTATGAGAGAGAGCTGATGGCTATAGTCCTGACTATTCAGAAGTGGAGACCGTATCTGCTGGGGATGTGCTTCTTAGTGCGCACAGATCATAGGAGTCTTAAGTATCTATTGGAGCAGTGAATAGTAGCAGAGGAGCACTATAAGTGGCTTATGAAGCTAATGGGATATAGATTTGAGATAGAATATCACCCAGGGCTGGAGAATTAGGCGGCCAACGCTCTGTCGCGGATAGACGAGGATATACAGTTTGCGGCATTGTCTGTGTTAGTGTTTCAACACTGGGAGCCATTGCAGATGGAAGTCAAGGGGACCAGGAGCTGGCAGGTATTCGGGCGGCACTTTTACTGGGGTCAGCGGATCACCTGGGATATGCTTTGTAGGAAGGGAGATTGGTATATTGGGGTCGCTTGGTGATACCGAGGGCATCCACCCACATCACGGTCATATTTCAGGAGTTTCATTACAGTGTTGTTGGGGGGACATTCTGGGGTCCTCAAGACCTATCAGAGGATGGCTAGAGAGGTGTCTTGGCGGGGGATGAAGAAGGACATCTCGAGGATGGCAGCTAAGTGTGACGTGTGCCAACGTCATAAATATATGGCGATGTCCCCGGGAGGGTTACTACAGCCACTATCCTTGCCAGAGCGAGTCTAGGAGGACCTCTCCATGGACTTCATTGACGTGTTGCCTAAGTCTGGGGGATTCATGGTGATATTTATGGTGGTGGATTGCCTCAGCAAATATGTGCACTTCATACCGCTTAGACATCCGTACAGCGCAGTTTCGATGGTGAAGGTGTTCGCGAGGGAGGTCATCCGCTTGCATGGCCCCCCAAAGTCCATTGTCTCTGATAGAGACAGTTTTGAGTAGATTTTGGCAGGAGCTCTTCAGGTTGTAGGGGACAGTTTTGAGACGGAATACCTGCCTATCATCCACAGACTGACGGCCAGACCAAGGTCGTCAACATGAGCATCGAGACCTACTTGCGGTGTTTCATCTCAGAGAGCCAGAAAGAGCGCGCCCGTTGGCTGTCATGGGCAGAGTACTGGTACAATACCTCATATCACACCGCCGCTCAGACGACACCTTTCAGGATCTTGTATGGGCGAGACCCCCCTCACTTGCTGCACTATAGGCAGGAGACGATGTCGATCAGATGTGGAGCAGTACTTGGCCGAGCAGGACCGGATCTTGGAGGAGCTGAAGCTCCACTTGGCTAGAGCTCAACAGGTCATAAAGACGAGGGTTGACCTACACCGACGAGATGTACAGTTCGACATGGGGGACATGGTATATCTGAAATTACGTCCTTACAGGCAGAAGTCCCTAGCCCATCGAAGAAATGAGAGGCTCTTTCCTAGATATTTCGGTCCTTTTGAGGTGGATGCTAAGGTGGGGCCAGAAGCTTATAGATTGAAATTGCCCCCAGGATCGGTCATTCATCCGGTGTTTCACGTGTCCCAGCTGCGGCAGGCGATTGAGGGGCCATACCCTTCTTCACTACCAGAGACATTGACGGATGATATGAAAGTTTTGTTGGAGCCTGAGGAGCTGAAGGGTGTGCAGAGTGGGAGAGTTAGAGAGCGAGACGTGTTGGTGCGTTGGAAGGGAGAGCATGAAAGCACCCGGGAGTTGGAGAGCATTATGACACATCAGTTTCCAGATTTCCACCTAGAGGACAAGGTGGCTTTTTTGGGGAGGATTATTGATGTGATCATCACATACTCGAGGTGGCGGCGGACCGGAGGAGGAACTAGCTCAACGATTTGACTCAGGGACTTGTTCGCACCCTTATTATTTGATTTCTATAATTTTTTAGAAATAAGGGCAAACATATAATTTGTTTAATTTCGCATTTGGGGATATATGGGGGGTGCGGCGGCTAGCCCTAGGGCATGCTATTATTGTGTTTTGAGTGTTCAACCTAGGGAAGAGTGCGGACGTCCTCTTAACGGCGTCTTGGGCGGGCGGTTGCTCCTAGAATTGTAACCAAATTTTTCCTTTTTATCGTTATTTTCGTCAATAAAAGTTCAGATTTGCTTTCGGTTCTATCATACTTCTGCCGTAGCCAAAAACAGACGGCCAAGAATGATTGGTGTGTGGGTGTCTTTCGGCGTGTCCATGATGACAAAGTCACATTGCACCAATATCTTCCCTACATGCACCGGGATGTCCTCGATAATTCCTAAGGGATATTTGATCGATCAATCGACGGGTTGTAAGGACATATTCGGGGGTTTTGACTCGCCCATCCACAGCTTCTCACTAATCGATAGAGGTATCAAACTGACACTTGCGCCCAGGTCACATAATGCTTTTCTGATGGTTACATTCCCGACAGAGCAAGGGATTGAGAAACTTCTGGGGCCCTCTTGTTTTTCCACCATTTTTCTTTGTAAGATTGCACTGCATTCCACTGAAAGCATGGCCTTTTCTCTTTTGCTCCTAGTATGCAGATCCTTTAGAAATTTTGCATATGAGGGTATCTCCGAGTGACGTCAAGGAAAGGGATGGTGACGTGGAGTTGCTTCAATAAATCGAAAAACTTCCAGTACTTTTGTTTTACCTTGGCCTTAGCCAACCTCGATGGATAAGGCATCTTGGGGATGTATGCTCTTGCGGGCTCAGATGAGATGTCATTACCCTCCTTTTTCCATTTCCTTCTCCCCTGATGGTACCTTCGGTGGGGGGGGGGGGGGGGTGGCTCAAGCTCCTTCTCCCCTTCAATAGGTATGTGAGGTGCCAACTCAACTCTAACTTCCTCCTCCCCAGCAAAGTCACGGAAGGCGGTTGGAAAAACTGGCCATAGCAAGGACAATTAAGGAGGCTCCAAATGAAGGACTTAAAGAAGAGATTCCACGATCATACCCACGGAACACCGAGGAGCTGAGGATTCAAGGGCTATGCAAGGCAATGCTAGCTGAAGAAACGAAGAAGCATGGAGAGGAAGAAATCTTAATAATCTCCACCCTGAAACCAACATGATCAAATTATAAAGGGAGTCGAGCTCACGACTTTAAACAAGCGCTTCTTCGGAGGCAACTCAAGTTTTCAGGCATTTAATTTTTATTCTTAGTTAGGATAGTCAAATTTTGTTTGAATAAGACCCCAAATCCCAGAAATAATGCCAAGTGTTTTTCAATGTAGGAGAGATCGACGCGATCATGTGGGATACACAACGCGACCGCGTGGAATGGGGCATGGAGAGGAGCAACAATATTCGACGCGGCTGCGTGGAGCTGACACACACGACCGCATCGAATGACGCAAAAATGGAGAAGAGTCCACATCAAAGAGCATCAACAACGCGATCGTTTCACCCAAACGACGTGGTCGTTTATGGTATGTGACCTTACTGACTTTTTGAGCCATAAATTCACTCTGCACGCGGTCATTTAAAAGTTTTTGAAACAAACGCGTTGATCCAATTTCTAAGACCAAATTATCACTTATCTTCCAACATTTACGCGGTCATTTGGACCAATTAACGCGACCACGTCGTTATCGAAGACCAAGGCCAAAATCCGCCAAAATCCCACCAGTGACGCGATCGTTTAACTCAAACGACGCGACCGTTTAAGGTATACCGATTTACCGTCCTTGGACAGGGAATTATTTAAACGGTCGCGTAATTTTTGAAATAACCGCGTCGGTCAAACTTATGGGGTACCAAAATTTCCAAATGCCGCGATCGACAAGACATCGACGTGACCGCGTCGAATTGGTCGCGTCGTTCATAACCCCCATGACTCTTGATCTCTCAAACAACACAGTCGCTTCCCAAACATTGTCTACCATTATATTTTTAACATAACAACATTGTTTTGCTTGCGAGGCAAACATGAACATTTCCTCCGGATAGATTTCCTTCTTCAGATTAACGAACATGAAGCCTAAGTCGTCCTTCTTTCCTTGCTCACACCACCGCACCTTAAACATAACATGGCTCACTTCCTTCCGAAAGCCATAAAATATCTCAACCACGTCTTCAACCTGGCCATAATAGAAAATTTGCCTTTCTTTTGGTTGTTGATATCTGGATCTTGCATATGACAACTGCGAAAAGGATGAGAAGATTCCACTATTTTGGGTGCAACTGTCTTTCTCGACTTCAATGGTATTAAATATGTAACCATTGATAGAATAACCTCCATATCGATGTACTGTGCCGCCAGGACCTCTGGCGTATTTTTGGATCTCCTCGATAGCCGTGTACCGCGAACACATTGCTCTGTCACCTTTAAGATAAATAAGAATCGCATTCATATACACACGTTCGCGAAATTGATTTTTAGATAAGTATGTAACTATCGTGAGAAATCGGTGCGCGTACCTTCAGTTTCAGCTATGACATAAATTTTGTAGAGTAAGCATCCACAACCTTTTTGTTAAGAGTTTTGGCGTACAATTTGGCTTGTAGTACTTCTATATGAAGACTGTGGGACAAGTAAAGAAAACTATTATAACTTAGGAACTAAAACACTTACAAAAGCTAATAACTCAGCTTTATTACATCCGATAGGAGTCAAATATCGATAGATTATTTAGAACATATGAATGTGCTTGTTCAAGCTCAAATTTTACTAAATCGTTTGTTCTATCTATAATCATTACAGAATACTCCATCAGGAACTCTTGCCGGATAATTTACCCTTGTGTTTACACGCCGAAAATAATGAGATATGAACATCAAGGTCTCGTTTGACGTATAATTCTTGGATATTGACCCTTCTGGACGTGCACGATTGTGCACAAGTTGCTTCATGAACCCTAGATACATGCGGGTCAAAAATCATAAAAAGATTCAAATTCACGTTTAATTTTGGTTCAAGCAAAATAGAATAATATATGGCAACGGCGTGCACCTTTCAATGGGGTACATCCACCGATATTGTACCGGCCCTGCAATGCGGGCCTCCTGTGCCAGGTTTACAATAAGATGAACCATGATGCTAAAGAATGAATGCGGAATTTTTTCCATATTACACATTGAAAGGATAACCCTCGCCTCTAAATCTTCAAACTCACCAACGTCTATCACCTTCGAGCAATACCTGCCTGAATAACCCACAGAACTGTATCAGAACTTTTGCAAGCTTCTTATCAACATGACATAATGCAACCGAAAGCAACTGATGTAGCAAAATATGATAATCATGTGTCTTTAATCCAAATATCTTTATCTGAACTACGTGCACACATCTTGATATATTTGAAGCATATCCATCTGGTGTCTTTAGTTACTTGAGAAACACACAGATTATGAATTTAATCTCTTGAAAGGGTGGCCCGAGAAGCTGACAGGTCGTACTTGTAATTTTCCTTTTGTACAGCCCGTAATTCAGGACGTATCTTTAATTCTTTCAAGTGAAGCCGAGCCTTTACTCGGTCTTTTGACTTGGTGTCTTGCATCAAGGTATATAACCGATTTTCACATATGTTCTTTTCGATGTGCATGACGTCCAGGTTGTGACGTATTTTCAAAGTCCTCCAATATGGAAATTAGAAGATAATACTAAACTTTGACCAACCACTAGGTAGTTTCGAACATCTGCTGTGTTAGAATCTGTGCGAGACATTAGAGGTGTTCTTTTAGTTTTGCCCTTGCTCTTGCCCTTGCCCTTTCCTTTTTCCCTTTGCAATCCGCCTTCTAACACCAAGATGGTTCTCTTTGCTATATCTGTTCTTTCCAAACTTCACTCTCTGCAAAGGGTGAAGTGCTTCAAATATGTCCTCTCCGGTTAGCTGCCTGTGGCTTCTCGGCGATTCGGTTTTACCGTCGAACAACTGTCCATGTCTCCTATAACTATCACTTGCATGCAACTATCTTCTGTTCTGCCAAAAGCAAAACTTGCGGCTATATTTTAGAAATGTGCCATCATAACCTATCGTGCAAACCGGGCAAGCCGTCCTACCTTTCGTCGACCAACTAGATAGATTAGTATACGCTGGGAAGTCGTTTTATCGTCCATAAAACAATAGCACGCATGCAGAAACTTTGCTTTGTCAATGCGTCGAAAGTGCCCACACCTTGTTTACATAAAAGCTTCAGATCATCAATTAAGGGCTGCATGAAAATATCGATATCATTTCCAGGCGAGTATTTTCCAGGTATCAATAGTGACAGTATCAAGTATGGTTGCTTCATACACATATGAGGCAGGAGGTTATACGGGGTCAACAACACGGGCCAAGTGGACCAACCAGAGCTCATCACTCCAAACGGATTAAACACATCGCTTGCGAGACCAAGCATAAGATTCCTCGACTCCCTTGCAAAGTCGAGATAAATATGGTCGGTATGCTTTCATGCTTCCACATCGGCAGGATGCCTCAATTTTCCATCCTCTATGCGATCGGTGGCATGCTATCTCATTTTTCCTGTCAATTCAACAGACATGAAAAACCTTTGCAGCCTTGGTATAATTGGAAAATAACGAAGAACCTTCGCCGGAGTCTGCTTCTTATTTTGGACTGTAGCACCATCCATCTTCACACCTGTTCTTTGTTTAACTTGCCACCGGGGAACATGACACGTTGGACATTCGTTTAGGTCATTGTTGTGTTTGTAATATAGAATGCTATCATTATAGCATGCGTCAATTTTCTTGTAATCGAGCCCTAACGTATTAAAGATTTTGCTCTTTTCATAATGAGGAGCTGGAATGCTTTCCTTCCCACCGGAAACTACACTTCTCAACAAATCCAACATCTCAAAATGTGTAATCGCCATTCCGCTAAGGGTTTGGATATGCAGCAGTCTAATCATGAACGATAGCCTCATGAACTTCATGCATCCTTCGTATAAATCCGACTCATTATCATCCACTAATTTCATCAAGCGATCAAAGTCAACGGAGTGAAGATCATCATCTGAACGGTTTCCGCTCTGAGCACCAATATCTTCCAGCATTGTATCTATGTCATCTGCCCTTTGATCTCCATGCACAATACGCTCTTCTACTCTAAGCATCTCCTCTGTTATGTCACCTTCTCCGTGGTAACTCCAAAATTTATAATTGGGGTCGAACCTGTGAGTAACCAAATGGACACGGACAATGTACTTCTGAAGGATCTCATTGTTCTAGCACTTCTTGCAAGGGCAACGGATTTTTCCACTGGACATACGTAGAGGGTTGTCATCAGAGTATACTAAGAGCACATCTATCCCCTCTACGTATCTTTGTTTTCCAGTCATGTTTGAATCCGATATTTTCATAAACGACTTATCAGGAATCTCCCGCGTCTGTAATTGACGATGAAATTTACATGTAATTGTGTATCAACCATATATATATGTGCCAAAATAAAATTTTCAATTCTAAATTAACTATTTTGAGAACCTTTAAATGATAGTCGACTCTTTTATAAAAGTAGGCGGCTATCATTGTGATACCGAGAGTGTATGTTTTAACATGGCTAGGTTCTCATTAATCTAAAATTAAAATAAATTCTATTTTTCCCTTGATATCGACAATATAACTAAAATAAATTTTATGCTTTAAAAAGTATTTCAAAATTATTTGAAAATATTTTCCTAATTTTAAAATATACCCCAACCCTAACCCTATATAGAGATCTTGGGAAGCAAGTATCAAGAATGCATCAAATAGACATCATTTTAATAATGTATTTAATGTAAATTTATTTCTTTTGTATCTTGTTAAGATCTTGCTAAAAGCACCCACACATAACACCACTTACCCTAGCACTAATACCAACACCAACACCAACACCAACTATAAACCTAATAACCCCACCCCAACCGTAAACACACATAGCACCACTTACACTAGCACCAACACCAACACCAACACCAACACCAACTATAAACCTAATAACCCCACCCCAACCGTAAACCTAATAACCCCACCCCAACCGTAAACCTAACCCCACCCCAACCCCACCCCTAAACCTAACCCTAAACCAAATAAACCAAACAAAGCACTAAACGTAGACATAACACTAACCATAATAACCCAAATCCCAACCCCAAGCCAAATCCCAACCCCAACCCAAACCCAAACCCAAACCCAAACCCTTGCACTCACCCAAACACAAACACAAACACAAACCCTAACCGAACCCAAACCCAACCCAACCCCAACCCCAACCCCAACCCTTGCACTCACCCTAACCCCAACCCTAACCGAACCCAAACCCTAACCCAAACCCTAACCCTTGCACTCACCCTAACCCTAACCCTAACCCTAACACATACCCAAATCCTAACCCTATTAACCAAAACCCTAACACTAACCCTATTCTTAAATCCAACACTAACCCATATCCGAACCCGAACCCTAACCCTAACCATACCCCTAACCATTAGCAGATGGAAGTGTCGGATGTGGGTGACATTTGGGGGAATTGGAGGAGGCGGGGGGATCATTAACCTGTTTGGTCGGAGGGGGTGTCGGCAACCTCCGCCGCTCCAGCTCCCGCTCTCCTCCTAACGATTTAGGAGGAGAGCGGGAGCTGGGGCGGCAGAGGGGGCCGACGCCCCCTCCGACCTCTCTATCTTCCTATTTAGGCTTAACCTGTTAGAAATCGAAGGAGTTAGCGAAAATTACCTTTGTGAGGCGTCGTGGTGGCTGACGACAGCTGTAGGCGGCTGTCGTCGTCGTCCTCGCCCGCTACCGATCTCTCTCTCTCTCTCTGATCTCCGATCAAATCTGGAGATGAAAACACGTAGGGGGCTCACGTGGGCTCCCTCCAATCTGGGTAAATTTTTTTGGATGGCAGCGATATATTAGCCACGGACATATCCGTGGCCGTTAATCTTTATGGGAGCAGAAATATCACTGTTTATAAAGTGAAGGCCATATACACTTTCTTTACCTATATTCCGTGGCTGGAACTCTTTTTCCACAGTAATATCCGTGGCCGTTCAAATTATTAGCCACAGACATATCCCTGGCTAACACTTTAAGGCCACGGAAAATTTTTTCACCAGAAATCTGTCGCTAGAACTCTTTGTCCACGGATAAATCCGTGGCCGAAAGTCCACTACCGGCCACTGAAATGTCCGTGGCCAATAATCCGTGGGCAATTTTTTTCCCCCACAAAAACTTGGCCACGAAGAAATCCGTGGCCGATAGTGGGCCCCACAAAAACTTGGCCACGAAGAAATCCGTGGCCGATAGCCCACTATCGGCCACGGATTTGTCCGTGGCCAAACAGCCGCGGCTGCACGCCCATTTTCTACCAGTGGAAGTAGCCTACAAGTGGTAAAACACATTGCAAATTTTTTTAAAAAATACTTTTTGACCCCCAAAGCGCTGACATCACAAGAATTTTTCCTGCGCTGTTAGCACACTTCCATATTCATATATATATATATATGAATGAGAATACTAGGTGTCATATGACATGAGAGGCATCTCCTCATATACAAGACACAAAAAGTGGGGTGGTACAAACCCACATGGGCTTGTACTTGTTGTACCACACCGCTTTTTGGGTCTTGGTATATGAGGAGATGTCTCCATTGTTATATGATACTCATTATTCTATATATATACACACACACATAGAATAATGTGTATCATATGTCATATGATGTTAAGCCTCATATACCAAGACACAAAAAGTGGGAAGTATAATAACAAGTACAAGTTCATGTGTGGCTTGTACTTCCCCTCTTTTGTGTCTTGGTATATGAGGCTTAGTCTCATATGCCATATGATTCCCTTTATTCTCACACGCACACCCTACACAACAAAAAACTGGACATGTGCTGATATCGTAATAGTAATTCAGGTGTTGTCAGTCATTTCTTTTATTTTAATTTTTTGATATATGTATGTATGTATCCAGCACAGGAAAATTCCGATAACTCACAACTTCCCTCTCTTTTTTTCGAGTTTTTGAAAAAATGGTTCTGCACATTCTAAAACCACAAAACTCCAAATTAGGTGAACCCTAGGGATATTTGACCCTGGATCCACCAGTTACAATGTAAAGGCCCACTCTTTTAAAACCCAGGCCCACATCCTAATAATAATAAACCCCCCACTCATTCTCTCTCCCCATCTCTCATTTTCACACACCCAACCAAAAAAAACCGATGTTTCTTTTCGTTCCCCCTCGAGCAGCGGCAGCGGTGTATTCTTCGTCGTTTCGAATCAAAACCCTAACCGCCCGATTTTCTCGTGAGGAGATCTCGACGTCTTCGGCTCCGAGCTTCAAGCGATAAGATCTCTTCTCTCTCTCTCCTCCCTACTTATATGAAGGGATTTCCTAGGGTTTCTTTTTCATGCGAAAATTATATTTTCTCTCTTCGAAAATATCTGGTCTCTTTTCTGAGGTTTATGATCTTGTTCTTGGGGGTTTCGACTAGCTCTTTGGTTTCAGATCTGCTTTTAGGCTTTCGGTTTTGCTCTGTTGGCTTCGGATCTCAATTTTTACTTTCGCAATTCTCGATTTCAGATAGATTCGAACCCTATTTAAACTTCTAATTATTATTTTCTGGATGAAAATGATGATTCATGGATTTTCTTGAGGGGACTACGCCCCGATGAAAACTTTTTGGCACCAATCCCAGTTCGCACGGCGCCTTAGCCGTTGCTTGTTTTAGTCCCTTGTGCTGATAATTAATTGTGGTCGGCCGCTGAGGTGGAAGGCTTGGCCGTAGGTTGCTACCATGGTTGCTTGTTGTTTTCGTTTCATTTTCCTTTGCTGTCATACTCCCAATTGCCTGCATGGGTTTTGGATAATGTGGGTTCTGTTTACATCTGTTGGGTCTCTTTACATCAGGTGGGTTCTATTGGCATGGCGTTGTTTGGGTCTGTTTACATCACTTGGGCCCTTGTTCGCATGTAGTTAATGTTTGTAAATTGGTTGCGGCCCTGTTTTGCATACTGATGATTTCTTTATACACGCAGTCCCAGTTCAGTTCGTGTGCCGTTTGGGTCCGTGTCTGCATTACTAAAAATCTGCATTCCTACTACCATAAAGTCAACATAATCCAATATTTTTCCCTTTTATGCAATCAACTATCCGAGCAACCCCTCTAGGCCAGTAGACCACAACTTAGAAAGGTGCCAACATGAATCTCATTCATCCTTATGTTTTTATTTAATTTTTCTTTTACTCTGTAGATTTTTATCACTTTTCATTTTACCATTTTGCCATTTGTTATAAATGTTCTCTTTTATCCTATGTTTAAAAGTGCTCCTGGTAATTGTTGGACCGATTTGATAAATAAATAACTATTCATGGATGGGACATGCGTATCTAATTGTCAATTCCACTAAATTATATTTTTAGGAGTTATGCAATGAGATTACACGATAATATTGGTACGCCTGATTTTCTTGCACCAGACATGACAACCTGAACATAGTTTTTGCATAACCCTCTAAATATATAATTTAGAGAACAACTACATGAACAAGGTACTTGACACCCTAGAATTAGAACAACTGCACATGCCAGCACGGGTATGGGGTAACTTATAAGTGAGAGGGTGCGGGAGCGATTGAAGCCATGCTTATGGCCCCTATATGGCAGGATTTCCTTTATATGGATCCTGAGTTCTCGGTACAGTTTGTCCTTATACTCGGCCTGGGGTAGCACCCCGCGGGCCAAGGTGGACTTCACGTTGCACATCATGCCTTCCTCTTATAAGTCACAACACAACAACAATTCTTTTGGTTAATTGCTCATTTCTTAATTGCCACTTAAATCATGCCAGGTCAGTAACTTCTTCTTTTACAATTCTTTTGATATCTTTTAATTTCCTGCAAAATAAATCTATTAAATGTTTAATATGGTTTGCAATCTACTTTATTAATGGTGGTTCAAATCCATCAGGTAATACTCAGCTTGAAGAGGAGGCTCCGCAGTACAAAGAGTCCGATTTTCCTGTTGAGGACGCGGACTTTTGATTTTCTGTATTATCAGGAGAGTGTTTACTTCTCTTAGTCGTTTTCCTTTCAGCATTGTTTTAGTTGAGCTGTAGCTTCTTTTCTTTGCCTAGACAATGTATTTCCTTTCAAGGTTTAATAAAATATGAGTATTTCCTTTATCTTTGTCTTCAATATTTCCTGTTTAAAACTATATTGACTTCACTGGTACCTACAAGACCTGCAAAACTATTAAGAGTGTAACGACACCTGTTCATGGAGCGTTATAAGTGGTGGCCCATGCAGGTCCGCGCAACCACCTCGTGAACATTATAGGATAAACATGAAATATTTATAACATACTCAAATTATTAAACTGACAACCATCCTTGAATTATAGAATGTCGAAGGTGTATAACCGACGTACACGTACCACCGCTGGAACAAATCCTGATACTGTCAACGCAAAGATGTAGATAAATTTGAACAGAAATGTGAACTATATCCCCAACAATGAAGATCCCACCAACACTATCAATCCTGAAGCTAGCCTCAATGGAAACGGTGCTAGCAATGATGACAGTGCTGATACTGAACAACCTCCGATGGTGCACCAGATATCTGATCGAGCATTGCGAGAAATGGTTCAAACCATACGACAGGAAGCCATGCGGCAGGAACCCGTGTGGCAGGAACCAATGTGGGAAGGGGGAGTACAAGAGTTTTGGTTACTACGTCCACCGATCTTCACTGGACGGGAGGACCCCCTAGCTGCAGAGGAATGGATGCGGTCTATTACTCATATGCTGAAGGCGGTACGAGCTCTTGTGGATTCCTGGGTAGATATGGCAAGGCTACAGTTGGCCAAGGATGCCATGTTATGGTGGGATTCTATGGAGGACTGCTTACCGCAGCCGATCTCTTGGGCTACATTTAAGGATGCATTCAATGCCGAGCTCGAGGAACGGTTTATGGAACTGAAGCAAGGTTCCATGACTGTGGAAGAATACAATGTTGAGTTCTCTAAGCTCAGTAGGTGCGTATTTTTGACCCATAACTGTTAATTATTCCAGATACATGATTTTCTACTAAACGATCTATAAAATCAAGGTTTGCTAAGGATGTGGTGTCAACTCCTCTGGCCCGAGCCAAGAGATTCCAGAAGGGCCTGAACATCGACATCCGTGATAAGCTGGTCGGGTTCAAACTGAAGACCCATGCTGACGTACTCTCCACTGTTCGAGAGTACGAGTATGACAGATGGAGCGAGCGCGAGAGCATCAGGTGGCTGCCCTCGACGACCACCTCTCTCTTCGACAGCTTCTGCATGGCATCACAGACAACCACTTGCTCCTACTAGATAGCTTCACAGGCCTATGCATTAGACACAGTTTAAGAGGCCTGCACCACCCAAGCCACCGCAGCAGCCTCAGCAACTCAGGCGACCCACTCCTATCTGCCACTACTGCAACAAACCGGGTCACATCAAGCCAGAATGCCGACTTTATCTAAATTTGTGCCTGATTTGTGGTGCCAAGGATCACGCTGCGAGAGATTGCCCGCATAGGGGACAGAGACCAGCTGCCTCAGCTCAAACTATTGCACCAGTTTCCGCTCCAGCTCCAGCCCTAGCAGGGGGCAATCAGCGTAGAGCTCCACTTCCACCACAGCAAAAGGTGTACCAACAGGCGAGGACTCAGGCTCCACCAGCTAAGCGCCAGGTTTTCACTATGACTGCGGAGGAGGCAGAGGCCACTGGTCAAGTTATCACTGGTATGTAGTTTACAGTTTACTGCTTATTTATTTAATTATGTTCTCATACAATAGTATATACATGCATAGACTTAGTATCCGTGACCGTAGGTATTATAATAGTTGCCAATAGACCCGTCCTCGCCCTTTTCGACTCGGGAGCTTCACATTGCTTTATGTCCAAGCGTTTTGTCGACTAACACACCATTCCTGTTTCGCCCCTCGATTTTGTTGGGACGTTAACACGGGCTGTGGGGTATAAAGCAATGTGAAGCATATCCTTCATGCCATGTGGATATATGTGGACACAAGCTGCCGGCAGATTTCATCGTCATCGACATGCCTAGTTTCGACGTCGTCCTCGGGATGGATTGGTTGGTAGTGCATTATGCCACGATCGATTGTCGCAAAAGAAGAGTGGTATTTGATATGCCAAACCAACCCAGTTTTGATTTTGTCTGGACAGAGAGACCAGCAAGGTTCAGAACTAAACCGACAATAGCAACTGCCATAGAGATTGAGATAGAGAAGCCAGAGGTAGTTCGAGAATTCCCGGATGTGTTTCCGGATGAACTTACTGGGTTACCTCCAGACCACGGAGTTGAGTTTGCAATTGAGCTAATGCCTGGTGCCCAGCCTTATTCTAGACAGCCTTACTGCATGTCATTATCCGAGTTGTATGAAGTGCGGATGCAGTTGGATGACCTCTTGAAGGGTGGATACGTCCCAGTGTGTCTCCTTGGGGTGCTCCAATATTATTGGTGAAGAAGAAAGATGGATCCAAACGGATGTGCGTCGATTACAGGGAATTAAACAAGCTTACGGTGAAGAACAAGTATACCATTCCTCGTATCGACGACTTATTTGATCAGCTTGGAGGAGCAGGTGTTTTTTCTAATTGGACTTGAAGACAAGCTATCATCAGTTGATGGTCAAGAAAGAAGACGTGCATAAGACAGCATTCAGCACTAGATACAGACACTATGAGTTTCTAGTGATGCCGTTTGGTATGACTAATGCACATGCGATATTCATGAATCTCATGCACAAAGTATTATACGAGTATCTGAACAAGTTCGTAGTGGTGTATCTGGATGATATATTGGTATACTCGAAGAATGCACAGGAGCACGTCGGACATTTGAGAACAGTACTAGAGACTTTGAGGCGGAGTAAGCTGTATGCCAAGTACATTAAGTGCGAGTTTTGGTTGGTCAAGGTGGTATTTCTAGGCCACGTGATTTCGGGAGAAGGAATCTCTGTGAACCCAGAAAAGGCTGCAGTTTAGAATTGGCCGGTCCCTAAGATAGTCTCAGAGATTCGAAGCTTCTTGGGACTAGCTGGTTACTACATGAGGTTCATCAAGGATTTTTCGAGGATCGTTGAGCCCATGACACAGTTGACAAGGAAGGACGTGATGTATGTTTGGTCGAGGACGTGTAACGATGCCTTTCAAGAACTGAAGAAGCGGTTGACGACAACACCAATATTTGTCATTGCAGATTGTATGGGAAATTTCGAAGTGTTTTGCGACGTGGCAAAGGTCTTGGGTGTGTGCTTCATTAGCACGGACACGTCGCTTATGCATCAATGCAATTGAAGAATCACGAGAAGAATTACCCCACTCATGATCTTGAGTTGGCGGCAGTGATATTTGCCTTGAAGATTCGGAGACACTTTCTACTTGGGGAGCACGTGAAGGTATATACATATCATAAGAGCTTAACATACATCTTCACGCAGAAGGATCTGAACCAACGACAACGGAGATGGATCGAGCTCATGGCAGATTACAATTTGACCTTCAGTATCACCCTGGGAAGGTTAACATGGTACCTGACGCTTTGAGTCGGCTTCCAGGAGTGATGACGCTTACGACGCAGTGAAGATTGCAGCAGGAGATCCGCGACATGGAAATAGATGTGGTGTTACTTGGGCTGACCTCGTCATTTATGAACATGGAGATACATTCGACGCTGGTAGACCGAATCAAGGATGCTCAGACAGGAGATGCAAAGCTACAACGGATCAAGAATATGGCATTGGTAGGACAGAGACCAGAATTTCAGATACATGCAGATGGTTCATTGAAATATGGCAGCAGAATATGTGTACCATCAGGAGATGTCAGGGATGAATTATTAAAGGAAGCACACAGTTCCCCGTATTCCATCCACGCAGGAGGCACCAAGATGTACCAAGACCTACGACGAAATTACTGGTGGCATGGAATGAAGAGAAGCGTAGCGCAAAGTGTGGCCAGATGTATGGTGTGTCAGCAGGTGAAGGCTGAGCAACACCGCGTTGCCGGTCTGTTACAGCCCCTGCCCATCCCTGAGTGGAAGTGGCAACATATCACGATGGATTTCGTGACGGGACTTCCGAAAAGCAAGAAACAACATTACGTCGTTTGGGTGATCGTTGATCGATTGACCAAGTCGGCCCATTTTATTCCTTTCAGGGTTGGACAGTCTATAGAGACTCTTGCCAAGAGATACATGGAGGAAATTGTGAAGCTACATGGGGTCCCAGTGAGTATCGTTTCAGATAGGGACACCCGGTTTACTTCGCACTTCTGGAAGTGTTTGTAGAAGAAGTTGGGTACACAGCTGAAGTTCGGTACAGCTTACCATCCTCAGACAGACGTGCAATCAGAGCGAATTATACAGATTTTGGAGGACATGCTGCGGGCATGCATGTTAGATTTCAAGGGGTCCTGAGAAGACCATCTACATCTCGTGGAGTTTGCTTATAATAATAGTCATCAGGCGAGTATTGGAATGGCTCCTTTTGCTGCTTTGTATGGAAGAAAGTGTCGTTCTCCCTTGAGCTGGGACGAAGTTGGAGACAGAGAACTGGTTGGGCCTGAGATGATTGTAGAGACAGTGGATGTTGTACAGACTATCAGAGAGAGACTACAGGTGGCACAAGACCGTTATAAGCACTGGCCAATGCGAAGAGGCGACATTTGGAATTTCAGTTTGGAGACCATGTCTTTCTCAAGATTTCACGTAATATAGGCATGATCCATTTTGGTCGCAGAGGAAAACTTAGCCCACGGTATATTGGACCTTTCAACATACTTGAGCATGTTTGCGAGGTTGCATACAAACTTGCACTGCCTCCATCTCTGGAGGGTGTGCATAATGTGTTCCACATATCTCAGCTGTGTAAGTATGTGGGAGATCCAACCCACGTGGTTGATCATTCAGAGATCACAGTGAGGCCAGATTTAAGTTATGAACAGCAGCCAGTGTAGATAATTGATCGTCGACAGAGATCTCTCAGAAACAAGACTGGATTTGGTTAAAGTGATGTGGCATCGTGACTCGCCAGGAGAGGCTACCTGTGAGCGAGAAGACGAGATGAATGAGCGATATCCGTACCTTTTCACCGTTTAGTGTTTTCTTTGAATTCCGAGGACGGAATTTCTTTGAAGGTGTATAAGGTGTAAAGGCCCACTCTTTTAAAACCCAAGCCCACATCCTATTAATAGTAAACCCCCACTCATTCTGTCTCCTCCTCTCTCATTTTCACACACCCAGCAAAAAACCCGATGTTTCTTTTCGTTCCCCTCGAGCAGCGACGGCGGCGTATTCTTCGTCGTTTCGAATCAAAACCATAACCGCCCGATTTTCTTGTGAGGAGATCTCGACGTCTTCGGCTCCGATCTTCGAGCGATAAGATCTCTTCTCTCTCTCCTCCCTACTTATATGAAGGGATTTCCTAGGGTTTCTTTGTCGTGCGAAAATTATATTTTCTCTCTTCGAAAATTTCCGGCCTCTTTTCTGAAGTTTCTGATCTTGTTCTTGGGGGTTTCGACTTGCTCTTTGGTTTCTGATCTGCTCCTACGCTTTCGGTTTTGCTCTGTTGGCTTCGGATCTCTATTTTTACTTTCGCAATCCTCGATTTCAGGTAAATTTGAACCCTATTTAAACTTCTAATTTTTTATTTTCTGGATGAAAATGATGATTCATGGATTTTCTTGAGGGGACTACTCCCCGATGAAAACTTTTTGGCACCAATTCCAGTTCGCACGGCACCTTAGCCGTTGCTCATTTTAGTCCCTTGTGCTGATAATTAATTGTGGTCGGCCGCCGAGGTGGAAGGCTTGGCCGTAGGTTGCTACCATGGTTGCTTGTTGTTTTCGTTTCATTTTCCTTTGCTGTCATACTCCCAATTGCCTGCATGGGTTTTGGATAATGTGGGTTCTGTTTACATCTGTTGGGTCTCTTTACATCAGGTGGGTTCTATTGGCATGGCGTTGTTTGGGTCTGTTTACATCACTTGGGCCCTTGTTCGCATGTAGTTATAAAATAATGTTTGTAAATTGGTTGCGGCCTTGTTTTGCATACTGATGGTTTCTTTATACACGCAGTCCCAGTTCAGTTCGTGTGTTGTTTGGGTCCGTGTCTGCATTGCTAAAAATCTGCATTCCTACTACCATAAAGTCAACATAATCCAATATTTTTTCCTTTTATGAAATCAACTATCCGAGCAACCCCTCTAGGCCGGTAGACCACAACTTAGAAAGGTGCCAACATGAATCTGTTTCATCCTTATGTTTTAATTTAATTTTTCTTTTACTCTTTGTAGATTCTTATCACTTTTCATTTTACCATTTTGCCATTTGTTATAAATGTTCTCTTTTATCCTATGTTTAAAAGTGCTCCTGATAATTGTTGGACCGATTTGATAAATAAATAACTATTCATGGATGGGACATGCGTATCTAATTGTCAATTCCACTAAATTATATGTTTAGGAGTTATGCAATGAGATTACACGATAATATTGGTACGCCTGATTTTCTTGCACCAGACATGACAATCTGAACATAGTTTTTGCATAACCCTCTAAATATATAATTTAGAGAACAACTACATGAACAAGGTACTTGACACCCTAGAATTAGAACAACTGCACATGACATCACGGGTATGAGGTAACTTATAAGTGAGAGGGTGCGGGAGCGATTGAAGCCATGCTTATGACCCCTATCTAGGAGGATTCCTTTATATGGATCATGAGTTCTTGGTACAGTTTGTCCTTATACTCGGCCCGGGGTAGCACCCTGCGGTCCGAGGTGGACTTCACATTGCACATCGTGCCTTCCTCTTATAAGTCACAACACAACAACAATTCTTTTGGTTAATTGCTTATTTCTTAATTGCCACTTAAATCATGCCAGGTCAGTAACTTCTTCTTTTACAGTTCTTTTGATATCTTTTAACTTCCTGCAAAATAAATCTATTAAATGTTTAATATGGTTTGCAATCTACTTTATTAATGGTGGTTCAAATCCATCAGGTAATACTCTGTTTGAAGAGGAGGCTCCGCAGTACGAAGAGTCCGATTTTCCTGTTGAGGACGCGGACTTTTGATCTTCTGTATTATCAGGAGAGTGTTTACTTCTCTTAGTCGTTTTCCTTTCAGCATTGTTTTAGTTGGGCTGTAGCTTCTTTTATTTGCCCAGACAGTGTATTTCCTTTCAAGGTTTAATAAAAAATGAGTATTTCCTTTATCTTTGTCTTCAATATTTCTTGTTTAAAACTATATTGACTTCACGGGTACCTGCAAGACCTGCAAAACTATTAGGAGTGTAACGGCACCCGTTCCTGGGGCGTTACATACAAAATGTTCTATTCTTCCGAAACCATTGAATTTGCAACGTGTAGATTGATGGTCAAATATCATTGGATTCTCTTAATTTTTGGTGTAGTGATCATTCATGATGTGTAGAACAAAATACAAAAAAGCTTCAATTTTGTTTTTCAAAACCATGCATCAGCACATGAAAGTTTCCCGCGCTGATAGCACCTTTACATTATTAACTGGAAATGTGTTGATAGCACAAGAATAATTCTTGTGTTGGCCATTTCTAGCATTTTTTTATTTTTTTTGAAATTTTTAGGATTGAAGTACACATCATGGATGATTACAATACTAAAAACAACTATTTTACTCTCGATCCGATTATTACAAAATCAACGGGTTTAGAACAATAAATTTTTTTGTAACGAGTGAATCGTGGGGCAAATACTTTAAGTTTAAACTGTATTTGGGATTGAGAATAATGGCTATCATACGCCATATGAGAGCCTCTCTCATACGCCCTCTCACATAAAGCACCCAAGTACAACCAAGTACAAGCCAATGTGGGCTTGTGCTTGTGTGCTTTATGTGAGAGGGCGTATGAGAGAGGCTCTCATATGGCGTATGATAGCCATTATTCTCTTTGGGATTTTATGGTTTTAGAACATATACACCAATCTTATAAAAAAATTCAAAAAATTACATGAGGATGTGTTTTTTGTGCTGATAGCACATGCCAATTCTTGCACGTTAATAGTAGTCTTTAATCTCTATATATAAACGCTTAAATTCATCAAATCTTAATCATTTCAATTATCAATTATAAGTTATATTATGGTTTTGATGGGTATTGATTGATTATCCCTTGCTTTGCAGTACACTGTTGGGAAACCGTATTTCTGGCCGAATCCCGGATGTGCTTGGGAACATGTCTACTCTAGTGGAACTGTAATTTACTTCTTTATCTGATTTTTGATACATTTATTAAGTTTTAATATTAATATATTGCATTTTTGTGGGGTTAGTAACGTGGAGGATAATCAGATGGAAGGCCCGATTCCGGAGACCCTCGGAAAACTTACCAACTTGAAAAGGCTGTGAGTAATCGCTCCTTCATTTCCATTCTGACAAAATTAATAATACTTAACTTGTCTTCTTGATGGTTCTAATTTTTTTTGCTGTTCTATTTTTAATTTCTGCAGGTTGCTTTCAGCCAATAATTTCTCTGGGGAGTTGCCAGAGTCACTCGGCAATTTGAAGAACATCACTGACCTGTGAGTTAGTTTCTTTCATTGCATTTTTTGATGTATCGTATGGGGGTAGCTGTTGACGAACTAATATGCTCACTATCTACTTGTTGATATGTCTTTGCGAGCAACCATAGCAAACGCACACGCGATTCATTCGTGTGTTACATGTGTTTCACAAGGCAACATGCCCAATTAACAAGATTGTTTATGATTAATGAGGGCGCCCTGTTGCAGGATGATTCTCTTTGTGACGTCCATCGTCAGAGGCGGAGCCATGTCAAAAACTTAATATAGATATCAGTAATATAAAAAAAATGTTAAATCACTCTAATACCACAAAACATAATTTATATTCAACGCAATGCTGGAGCCAATGTGGGTTGCTTGGAGGGGAAATCTTTTATGAAATCAAAGCAACCCCATATCAGGTTGTTGCATAACTTGGAGTTTTATTACAAAAGAGTGTTACTTGTATTATTCTGATGACTGCCCAGCAATGAGAAAAATGGGGAAACTAGAAGGCAGACTGAGATGAATGGACTATGGGACTTTTGGTACTCGAGGTAGGCTATTTGAAAAAGTAATTGGCCCACCCGTCTAGTATAAAAAAGAAAATAGTTATGAATAGCGATATGAACTGAAGATAAGGAGGCTTGTAGATACAACACAAGACCTCTATGTTTTGCCTGACCATGAATCTACTTAGCATCCACCATTTTGTTTCCTGCAATTCAACCAATCACATCATTTCATACCAATAACTAAATCGGTTTTCAAGAAATATCCAACAACAGAAGAACAACTAAAACTATTCATATAGCAGTACCAGGGTGCAACCACAAGTGCGGATCGTTGGTGGGTGCCCATTCTAGGATTCCATAAAATATTAAATGCTTATGTATACCTTGACAATTTCCATATTACTCGTTTAATATTAGGATTTTATTCCAATAAAGCATTCCTTATTGAACTTTATAGCTCAAATGGTAAAGCTTAATATTGGTTGTTCGATGTCTCAGCTTCAAATCTATGTATTTTTTAAATTATTTTTATACTTACAGCACATCAAATCCCAAAGTAAACCGTTTGAATTACAATTTTGACATGTGATTTTGATGGAAAATAATTAAGGATAAATTGCACTCAGTCCCGTCTGTTTTATATGCTACCTATAACTAAACACCTTTAATTTTTGATACCAATATTGATACCCCCTGAATTGCCCTCAAAATTATAGTTTCATGTGGTCTAAGTGTAACAGACCCGTTAATTGTCAGCCAATCCATGTGGAACTTAGTGTTATTCTTAGGGGGTTCAGTGTTAGTATCTTGTGTAGATATATATACACGTCATAGAATAGGCGGTCTAAGTATAATTCACCCAATAATTGTAATGAATGTGGACATCATGAAGACATTGATAATAACATAAATCATATTTTACTGTAAAAACTATCTCAGATTAACATCAAAGATGATTAGGATTATTTGGTGAAAAAATAGTAAATTATTATTCCCCAGTTGAAAAAAAATTATGTGTCTACCGTTGGGCCATGCTTTTTCAGCAAACTATCTGCACAACGATAAATCAATTGCGTCCAAATTGAATTCCTGATAAAATAGTGACTTAAAATTTAAATTGATATTGCATTCTTTATGAGTTAGGATGTATCTAGAGGATTATAGTTCTAATGAGCTCAAGAGTTTTGGCTATCAAAATCTACCATGTCTAAGTGATTCATTTCTGAAAACTCCCTAATTATCATGCTTTGGAGAACCTAGTACTTCAAAATTGGTATACGAGTCTACTATCTTTAGA
Organism: Scilla litardierei; assembly: GCA_030789695.1. NCBI lineage: Eukaryota > Viridiplantae > Streptophyta > Magnoliopsida > Asparagales > Asparagaceae > Scilla > Scilla litardierei. The sequence goes on from CM061136.1 coordinate 201,264,074, forward strand.
ATGTAACCTGGTAGAATGAAGATCATGGAAATCCCAAATTTAGGCTTGCTAGATCGCTACATGATAAAACCCCACATCAAAATGAAAGAACTGTTGAAAGCCTGTACTTAAGTGTAATTGGGAGAGTACTGCTAAGATGGTGGACCCCTTGGGAGTTCTCAGATCACAGATTTCATCTCTGGGTCTTGGACATGATATTCATAGAAACTATTTCTGGAATTTGCCATCTGCAGTATTTTATTTTTCAGTTTGGAGCGTGACTGGCAAACATAAAATCTAGCAATTTCTACCATCTTTTGCAAGGAGACACATGAAATTACAAAGGAAAATTCCTCAGATTCATTAAGTGAAATCCAACAACTTATACAATCTTTTTCAAGGAGACACATGAGTTCACAAAAACAAATTCATTCGATATATTAATTAGTGGCTGAAATAATATTTGGACCTTTCCGAGTCTTACTAGTGACTGACATTGAAATTAATACCATTTGTAAGCACTATTCTTAAAAAATAAAATCAAATAAAATCATTTCCAAATGGAGTAAAATGTCGATTTAGCATTTAGTTTTTGTTCAATTTTTTCAAGATTTTCTGCTGGAGTACTGGAGACAAATAGATTACAATTTCAACGCATGTTGAGAGGTCTTTATGCGCAGTTCATCCAGTTAACCATCTAATATATATAATGATTTCACTTCTAACTTACAAACATTGTTAATAGGGCTACAACTCCACTTAGTAAAATAAAATAAAAAATATGAGAGTCACTGAAGTTTGAGATCACCTCTTTTTTGACTACAGTGCGTGAAACATCTTGAGACTCCAAAAGTGAAATTAAATTGTCATTCTAATGAAAGTTTTTAATTTTATTCTAATTGTTTGCAGAAGAATAGATGGCAACCCAATCTCAGGGAAAATCCCCAATTTCATTGGCAACTGGACTCAACTCCAACAACTGTGAGTAGTGCCCTATTATATTTATATCATTATGCAGATGAACAGATGTCATTTGATGTCTGAATGTGAATATATAACAGATACATGCAAGGAACTTCATTGCAAGGCCCATTTCCTGCCAACTTAGCTAACTTGAGCTCTATTATTGACCTGTAAGTTCCAGTAGCATCTTAAACCCTTGGTTTATTGAATATGTTGTTACTTTGCTTTTTTGGTATTACAGAATAGTTAGTGATTTGAAAGGAGGAGATGGAGAATTTCCTCCGCTACAGAATATGAAAGACATGAAATATTTGTGAGTGTATCCTGAATAATAATGATTTATCGACCCTGATAATGTGCTTATTGTTGGCCAAGCGTTTGAATTAGTGCTATCATGCTGCAGAGTCTTGAGGAACGTATTGATATCTGGTCAAATTCCTGAATACATTGGAAATATGTCGCCGCTGAAAGTATTGTAAGTTTGTCATGTGCTTTTTACGATCTTGATTGTACCTCTTTTGATGCTCTTTATCAGCTTGGAAGTCAAATGTCTTCTTATTGACTCTATGCTCCATTATTATTTTTTCCCCAATTGATCATATGTTTATATACGTATTTCTGAAGTGCTCTATGCTACATTATGATTTTCTTTTCCCAATTGATCAGATATTAGCAAGGTTTGAGGTATCGGCTGATCCACTGGGGTTTCGGCCATTTCGTCCCGGTATCGGAGGAGATCGAGACGAAACTGGCCTAAAAGTATCGGTTTGGGCCACGTTCCGGCCGAAACCAAAGAAGAAAAAAAACAAGACATAAAGAAGAAGAGGAAAGACATCAAAGCAAAAGCAAGAAGAAAAAAATGAAACAAACCCATCAAGTTCTACAATACAGTGAAAAAAGAAAAAAAAGAAGAGGAAGAAGGGGGAGAGAAAGAGAGAGAGAGAAGGAGACTTACCTTCCGCCGCTCCCGCCGCTCCCGCCTCCCGCTGAAGATGAAAAGGTCCTTGGGTCGTTGCTACCCTAAAACTAATATGGATGTTGTTAGTCACATACATATTTTTGCTAAATAAATTGCATTTATTTACATGGTTGCCATTGTCTTTTACAATTTTAATATCAAACTTGTAAATGATGCAATATGTTTAGTAAAATGTTTGTGTGACTAACTGAAGGTATGCATTGCTATGCGTACGGACCTTTTTGTTTAGTTCACAGTTCTATTTGCATAGCACTTTCCCTATGGTAAATTGAAAGAGGAAATTAATATTTACAAGTTTGCCATTGTATAAGCAAAATATTTCGCAAAATATGTATTTCTAATTCTTTATAATATAATATAAATATGTAAATATGTTAGTATAGAAATTTGATAGTATTTAATAGTATTTGTTTAATACTTTAGTTTTTAAGTATTTGATGCTTAAGTATTTGAGAGTATTTGATATGTTATAAGTATTTGAAACTACCGATACGGACGAAACGAAACTTACATCCGAAACAACCGAAACGGACGATATCGAAATCGAAACCTAAATTTTCGGAGGAACAAAACCGAGACCGAATCCGAGACCTAAAACCTTGGATATTAGTATTATCATCTTTATACAGAGAGAGGGAGGGAGGGGATGACATAAAAAACTGGTGCAAAATGCACATGGAAAACGTGCAAGTTCTTTTGGGAATTCAAGCAAATCCTACTTCAAAAGTGACTCATGATTGAACAATACAAACTTAGAGTTTCGTTAGGATTTCCTTTAGGAGTTTGAGTCGATTTAGTGCTTTTGTTATTGAGTTCTTTTATATCTTTTATATTTAAGTCTCTTAGTATTTTTCTTTCATTTCTTTTTTACTATCCTTTTGAGGAAGAGTTTATTATTTTATAATAAAGTTTGAGTTTATAAGGAGTTTCTTTTTATTTGGTTTCTTTTATTAGAGTTTTAGTCAATTAGGATTTTAATTTGAGTCTTTTAATCCTAATTATAAAATTTAAATTCTTTCTTTTTAGAATTCTAATTTGTGTATGACTAATTTTCGTAGAAGCAATGTTTTAAATATCGGCGGAAATGTCCGATATATCGGTCGATATATTGGTATCAGACCCAATCCGGTCCGATACCGATATATTGAAAAATACCCAATCCGGTTTGCTGCGGAGTCACTTTGTGACATACACTCTCAATGATGGTCCATATGTATACATGAGGAATGACGCTATATCTAGAGTGGCTGGGATCGACACAGTGCGATTCAAGATGCATGATGAAGCCATTAAGACACTCACATGTGTTAGTCATGTACCAGATCTACATCGAAATCTTATTTCGCTTGGAGCCTTGACTGTTGTGGGGTGTAGCATGGTGCTCAGGGGAGAGAGACTGTGAGTTTCTAGAAGAGATCGTTTTGTAATGACGACAAAGTAGGAATGCAACCTTTATAGGCTTCAGGTCAGAAGGTGATGAGTCCGAGGTCTAGCATGTTGGATACAATAATCTAGAATTTCTTGTTTGATGATAACAAACCTTCATAAATAATTTTGATGTGTTTGTTAGGTGATTTCAGGTACAAAAGACCAATGATAACAATATGTGCAAACTTGCAATATTGACTTGGTCAAACATCTTCTAGAAAGTCAAAAGAAGAGAAGATGATGTGTGAAGAAGATAATGTGTGCCAATAAGAGTTCAAGTTGATCCAGGAATGTCCAAGTTTTATGCACAATGAAGATTTGAAGATTGGCCAATCAAAGTTTGAATACAACTAGGAGAATCAAAGTTTGAATACAACTAGGAGAGTCAAAGTTTTGATTGCAACTAAGAGTTCTATGCACAGTAAAGATTGGAAGATTGGCTAGTCAAAGTTTGAATGCAATTAGGAGAGTCAAAGTTTGATTGCAAATAGAAATTCTAATTCATCAAAGATTGTCCTAGAGCAATACATGTCCAATAATCAATGCATCTAGCCAAGAGTTCATATTAAAGAGGAAAGCTACAAGAGTTTGATTGCTATTAGGATATTGGATTAAGCATAATGTCATAACACAATGTACCTAGTAGATTGGCTACTAGAGTTCAACTCAAAGAGGAGTTCTACAAGAGGTTGATTGCTTCTAAGAGATTGGTTGTGTAGAAGTGCTACAAAGAGTTTGGTTTCAATTACGATTGGGTTGTGCATCCTATATATACCCGTGTATTCCCTAAGCAATTTCTCCCAAGGAGAGAAAACATACTACATGCAAAAACCCTAGAAGTGGCCGGCCCTACCCATCTTCAAAGCCATCATCTTGGCTGGCCCTAAGCTCTCTCCCTCTCCATTGATTGAAGCAAAGCTAGCATCTCCTCTTGAGCAAAGGGTAAAACATTGAAGAATTTTTTGTGCATATCAACATCACGCAAGAAACAAAGAAGAGCCAAAACATTCAAGCTCTCAAGCATGCCTATGCCAAGATCTTGAAGAAGCCCTCCTCCATCTTGTATCTCACGCAAGATAGTCAAAGTCAAACAAGAATCTTCAAGCATCTTCTTCAAGTCAAGAGAAACAAGCACTTCTTCCTACAAGTCACACAAGAGGTTCTCCATCAAGCAAGTCACACATCACGGTGATCATCCAAGTCCAAGCATCACTTTTCCCTTGGGCAAGCAAAGCAAGCAAGCACACAAGCCTTGGACATCTCAAGCAAACCAAGCATCATAAGTCACACATCAAAGGGAAGAAGCACAGCCCAACACAAGCCAAGCATCCATCTTCCCGTTGGGCACAACCACATAAGACCCTAGTCGTGCCCAACACTTTGCTTGGGCCATAACTCACAGAAAGGGACTCACTAAGAAACTTTCTTGGCCGCTACAAGTCATGCAACCGGCCAACAAGCGGGTGCACAGAAGACAAACCAAGCCATGCTCGATAGACTTGTGGGTCACAACTAACGCACGCCTGCTGCCAATTGCTTTGCGTACAAACATAAGTCACGCATGTTGGCTAGACATCAATTCTGACTGGGCGCAATCGAAGATTCTCACGAGCCACGCCTCTGATTCCATGGAGCCAGACTCATCTACTTTACGCACAGACCGACTGCAAACAGATTTGAGCACTAAACTTTAAAGGTGAATATCTTGAGATCTAAACGTCAGATTGAGACACGGTTTTCGCCAGCACAAAGCTGACGACGAGCTTATTGACAGAGACAAATCAATCATCACAAACTGAGTTTTTCTATTATTTTATTATTATTTGTGGTCGTATTGATTCAGATCTTTGTATTTTATACCTTTCTTTTTGGGGTTATTTTGGGGACTTGACTTGTTGAGAGAGTCAAGGGAAATTTTTTACTAGGATAGTATTGTTCGACACTTTGGAGAGTGAGATATAGACTTGATGAGCTGACCGTTAGGGCGTGAAGTTCTGGGTGTTTGTTTCATTGACATTATTATCTTAATGATTACTTTGGGGCTGAACGTAGGTCATTGGGGTGATCGAACTAGGGTAAATACTGTGTGCACTCTATGGTTGATTCCGCTTTATTTTTTACTGCACTATATTTGCTCTGTGATTGTCTGATTGAGTAGGCCAAAAATATTTATTCACGAAAATTTGCCTTAAGTCTATTTACCCCCACTAGGCTTAGATTACGATCCAACAAGTGTATCGGAGCCAGGTTAGACCATCTAGTCTAGAAATCATAAATATCTCTTATTCAGCTTTTCTGAAGGCATGTCCACTGTTAGACCCCCAAAATTTAATGGCACAAATTTTGCTTATTGAAAGGCTAAGATGAAAATCTATCTTATGTCTATGGACTATGATGTCTAGAAAATTGTTGATAAAGGCTATATACCTTCCATGATTAAAATTGAAAACTCTGAAATTCTTAAACCTAAAGATAAATGAGATGACAATGATAAAAAAACTCCGTTCTCTGAATGATAGAGCTATGAATGCTATAATTTGTGTACTTGATAAAACTGAGTTTAATCGTATTTCCCAATGTTTTACTGCGTAAAAAATTTGCCACGCATTGGAGGTGACGCATGAAGAAACTTCACAGATAAATGAGTTCAAATTGTCCCTTCTAAGCACAGAGTATGAAAGTTTCCGCATTCTACCAACAGAGGCTATCAAGGAGATGTATCCCAGGTTCACAGACATAGTCTACAACTCAAAGGCTCTTGGAAAGCCATACTATTGGAGCTAGTAAGGAAAACTTTGAGAGCATTTCCAAGCTCCTTTTACCTTAAGATCGCAGCCATCCAAAAGGCACGAGATCTTACAAAGCTGAGCAAGGAAGAATTAATTGGAAACATGATGTCCCATGAGTTTGAAGTGAAGACTAGAATCAAGGGTGAAATCTGAGGCTAAGACCATCAAGACTATTGATTTTAAAGCCGATGAAGATAGAGATAATGAGCTTGATGAGGAGCAAGCGGTGATGGTAAGATGGTTTAAAAGGTACATCAAGACTTTTCAAGGAAAGGCAGAGATGTCCAAAAGGTTCAATCACTTTAATAAGTTTAATCCTGTTGAAAATTCTTCTGAACAGAATATTGTTAATTCGGTGCATTGCTTTCATTGCAAGAGACCGGGACATTTTACGAGAAACTGCCCGATGGTGAAGAACAACATAATGGAGAAGAAAGAAAAGTCACTAATGGTTACGTGGGACGACGACAACGAGGATGAACTGCAGGATGTGTTTGCCCATCCTCCTTATGTATAATGGGAGATCTTGATGAGGATGAACCTGAAGTACAAGAATATTCTTTACCGGAGCTCGTAAATATATGTGAATATGCATGCTGAAATTGATAGTTTAGAATCAATTGTTGAGTCCTTAAGAGCAAGGTTTTAGGTATCGGTTTCGGAGAGTGTATCGCTCTCTCGAAAATTTAAGTTTCGGTATCGGTATCGTCCGTTTCGGCGGTATCGGACGTGGGTTTCGGTTGGTCAGTATCGGTAATTTTAAATACATAAAATTTATCAGATATGTAAAAAAACTAAAGTTGCTAGAATTTTGCCTTGCTCACCGACCATTTTACTTTGCGCACATACCACTTATTTGCAAGTTTGCCTTGGAATTGCTTTGCGCACCTCCCATTTTGCTTTGTGCACATATCACTTATTTACGCGTTTGCCATAAAATATCTTACTGTACACACAGTACTCATATACTTATTTACAAGTTTACCATCAAATTCCCTATCTCTCTCACGCTGTCTTCTCTCTCTCCCTCTGTCGGTCTTCTCTCTCTCTTACTCTCTCTCACGGGAGTGCAGGAGCGGCACGGGAGCGGAGGAGCGGCAGGCGGCGGCGTGGCGCAGCGGCAGGCGGCGGCGAGGCACGGCGACAGGCGGCGGCGAGGCGCGGCGGCGCGGCAGGTAAGTTCGTTTTTCGGTTTTTTTCAGTTTCGTGCTTGTTTCTTCCTCTTCTTCCTCTTATTTTTCGATTTTTGTTAGTTTCTTTCACATTTGCTGGCCAAAACCCTAGGGTTTTGGCCGGTTTCACCCGATACTGGGTGAAACCGGCCGAAACCCTAGGGTTTCGGCCGATACCGATTTTACCTAGCAGTTTCGGACCGGTACTGGGCGGTACCGGTCCGATACGTCCGATACCAAGAGGTATCGGGCGATACCTCAAACCTTGCTTAAGAGAAATAAACTATAAATTAGAACACGAAAACTATCACGTCTCTAGACGAAGAAAAATTGAAAACTGAAAATGATACACTTAAGGCTACACTTGCCAAGATTAAAAAGGAAGCACCTATCATACATCAACCTTAAAGTGTAAAACATGTCCTAGCCTAGAGACTGAAAATAAAGCTTCTAAAGAAAAATTAAAGGAGTGCTAAATACACCTCAAAAGTTGAGGTGTATTTAGTTTTCTTTCCAAAAATGGCAAGATGTGCACACATCCATCAATCACATCTTCTTCTCTCTCCCCTTATTTTTGCCATTTTTGGAAAGAGGACTAAATACATGTCAACTTTAGAGGTGTATTTAGCACACCAAAAAAATTATTGATCTAGAAAAAATTGAAAATTTTAAAAAGAATGAAAAGAAATTAAAAAGCTTTCATAAGTAGGAGCTCTTTGCTTGTGAACGAAAACATGTATTTAAAATCAAAATTCTCAAACCTAGAGTTGACCATTAAAAATTTTGGCATTGGAAAACAATCATTAGACATCATTCTTGGACATCAATTGCATGGCAACAATAGACGAGGAGTAGGTTATGGATCTAAACATGTTAAAAAGCCCAAAATGAATAGAAGAGTTCACAATGAAACTATTAATGGTAAGAACGTTTTTGCTAAATGCTATACTTGTGGGTATGTTAGTCACACATGCAATAAATGTCCATATATGAACAAGAATATAAAGTTCAAACAAATATGGTTTCTTAAAGGTATTGTGACTAATATTGGTGGACTTAAGTGGATACCTAGGTCACACATAACATCTTTTGTGTAGGTAAGATGGAGGGACAAGGAACTATGTTTTTGACATCGGACATTAATGCAGTTCCTTGGCCAAACGGTAACGTGGATGTATGATTTCTTGTTTGAGCTTATTGTTTTCCTTCATAAGATATTTTGGTGTGGTTTTCATTTTTTTAGTTTTTAGTTATTTCTGTGTGTGTGTGATTTTTTTGGTGTGTTAGAAATTTTTTTTTTTGAAAAATTGATAATGAAAAAAAGATGAAAGCTTGAAGCTTTGAAAAAGGGTTTTGAGCTTCATGGTTTTGTTTATCAAATTACACTTTTGGTGAAGTTCATATCATTGTAGAAATCTTGCATTATCGTCATAACTATAATTGCATGTTAGAATATTTGAATAATCATGAAATGTTCGATTAATTGATTAACTAGATTTCTATATCTTCATCCTACACCCTCACAAATCAAATTGTAATTACTTTATGCAGTATTTTTCATGAATTATGAAAAGATGTTGTAGGTTGATAAAAAATTGAAAAGCAGGTTACTCTAGGGATATGAAGTGTCATGCCTTGGATAAAAATCAAAGCTTATGAAAAAATATGATGGAAAGAAAAGAAAATAGGGACAAAGTGTCATATATGAAAAAAGGAGAAACGAGCTTCACATGTAAAATGGATGTGATCCATGGCTATGATACAACCCACAGATATCCATCTTATGCTTTAAGTTAAATCTTTAGCGTTGGTGTTATATCCGTCAAACAATGTCACCCATCGTCTAAGAGTCATTCTAGGCAACGAATGAGTGTTGGTAACTTGAACTCATGATTCATGAGGTGGGGAAATACAATCATAAAACAGTTCATGTTCCTTAGAAAGTTGGTTTGAAATGGTTGTTATTCATGGAACTTCTCCCTTTATGCTTTAACTTTTGATCATCACACGAGCACGAAGATGTTTTAGATATTGTTATAACATTATTGAATATCGATTGATTGTTTCTAAATGTCTTAATGTGATCGTATGTCTTGTATAATAATACTGTATTTTTACATTGCATATGCCATGAATTTCTTAAGTGTTCTTTTGATGATAACAGAAGGGGGAGAAAGTGATAAGATTTGATGAAAACATTACATTAAAAATTGATCTTCATGATGACCATATTGATAGGGGAAGCATGTCAATAGGGGAGCTATTTGCATATGATTATATCTGTTTGATATGCATATCACACTTCACAGACACATGATTCTGAGCTTGAATTGATCAAATCTTAATTGCGATGTGTCATCATCAAAAGAAAAAGATGATTGAATACAACGAGCTAGGATTTCTTGTTTGATGATAATAAACATTCATGAATATTTTTGATGTGTTTGTTAAGTGATTTCGGGTACACAAGAGTAAAGATAACAATAGAGACAAACTTGTAATATTGACTTGGTCAAATATCTTCTAGAAAGTCAAAGGCGGAGAAAATAATTTGTGGAGAAGATAATGTGTGCAAATAAGAGTTCAAGTTGATCAAATAATGTCCAAGTTCTATGCAAGGAAGATTGGCTGGTCAAAGTTTGAATGCAACTAGGGGAGTCAAAGTCTGATTGCAAATAGTTCTAATTCATCAATCATTGTCCTAGTGCAATACATGTCCAAGATTCAATGCATCTAGTCAAGAGTTCATATCAAATAGGATAGATACAAGAGTTTGGTTGCTACTAGGAGATTGGATTGAGCAAAATGTCCCAGCACAATGTATCTAGTAGATTGGCAACTAGAGTTCAACTTAGGGGAGTTCTACAAGAGGTTAATTTCTACAAGGAGATTGGGTTTGTAGGAGTGTTACAAAGAGTTGGATTTCAACTAGGATTGGGTTATGCATCCTATATATACCTTTGTGTTTCCTAAGCAATTATCCTCCCAATGAGAGAAAAAAACTACATGGAAAACCCCTAAAAGTGGCCGGTCCTACCCATCTTCAAATCCATCATCTTGGCCGGCCATAAGCTCTCTCTCTCCATTGATTGAAGCAAAGCTTGCATCTCCTCTCGAGCAAAGGGTAAAACATTGAAGAAGTTTTTGTGCATATCAACATCACGCAACAAACAAGGAAGAGCCCAAGCATCCAAGCTCTCAAGCTAGCCTATTCCAAGATCTTGAAGAAGCCCTCCTTCATCTTGTAACTCACGCAAGATAGTCAAAGTCAAGCAATCATCTTCAAGCATCTTCTTCAGGTCAAGAGAACCAATCACTTCTTCCTACAAGTCACACAAGGGTTCTCCATCAAGCAAGTCACACATCAAGGTGATCATCCAAGTCCAAGCATCACTTTTCCCTTGGGCAAGCAAACAAGCAATCACACAAGCCTGGGACATCTCAAGCAAACCAAGCATCATAAGTCACACATTAAAGGGAAGAAGCACAGCCCAACACAAGCCAAGCATCCCTCTTCACTTTGGGCGCAACCACAGAAGACCTTAGCTACGCCCTACACTTTGCTTGGGCCACAACACAAGTGAACTGAGAAAGCAACTTGCTTGGCCACTACAAGTCACACAACAGGCCAACAAGTGGGCGCACGCAAGACAAACTTGTGGGTCACAACTCACGCAAGGCCCGCCTGCTGCCAAGTGCTTTGCATACAGACCTACGTCATGCACGCTGGCCAGATAACAATTCCGACTGGGCACAAGCAAAGATTCTCACGAGCCACACATGTGATTCCGCAGAGCCAGACTCATCTACTTTACGCACAGACCGATTGTAGACAGATTTGAGCACTGAACTTTAAAGGTGAATATCTTGAGATCTAGACGTCGGATTGAGACACGGTTTTCGCTAGCGCAAAGTTGGTAACGAGCTTATTGACAAGGACAAATCAATTATCACAAACTGGGTTTTCTAAACTCTATTATTTTATTATTATTTTGTGGTCGTGTTGATTTAGATCTTTGAAGTTTATACTTTTTCTTTTTGGGGTTATTTTGGGGAGTTGACTTGTTGGGACGAGTCAAGCGAAAGTTTTTACTAGGTAGTATTGTTCCATACTTTGGGGAGTGAGGTGTAGACTTGATGAGCTGAGCATTGGGGTGTGAAGTTCCAGGTGTTTGTATTATTGACATTATTATCATAGTGATTACTTTGGGGCTGGACGTAGATCATTGGGGTGATCGAATCAGGATAATATTGTGTGCACTCTGTGGTTGCTTCCGCTTTATTTTTGCTACACTATATTTGCTCTATGATTGCCAGATTGAGTAGGCCAAAAATATTAATTCACGAAAATTTGCCATAAGCCTATTTATCCCCCCGCTAGGCTTAAATTACGATCTAACATAGCATACCAGAGAGCTCCAGTGGAGGAGCAGTTAGGACTCGTAGGAACGTCGTGACCGGGAAGCAGGGTCGGTTGCAGGATGAGATAGCTAAGGTATGCAGCAAGGGATCGTCAAGTGATAGGGTCTAGGATACATCCCATTGTGGTATAACTCCGTGTGCGGCTCAAATCGGATGTGAAGAGAGAAATGTCTACAATGAAGCATGTGGCTTCAGAGTAGAGTTGTAGTCTTCAACGGGATCCATTGATGGGTGCAAGGAGTTGGGAATTAGGGTCGAGTGATCACAACACATTGGTGAGGACCCATTGAGATGGTGTGGGTGGCATGGATCACAGTGGGCGAGAGGCAGTTCGTCTAAGAGATCATCTAGAGCATAGGGAACCGCGGTTCGGGTATGATCAGGAGCGGAGGATCTCATAGATTTTGTGAGTGTCTTGTGGTGAAGTTCTATTTGAAGGTTAAATCCAAAGGCAGTGAGTCGAGGATGTCAAGGCCGTATGAAGAAAGTGCTTTAAATTCATGCTTGGGGAAGACAGTGTCCGTTGCTTCCATAGAGGATAGATATGGATCAACTCAGGCGATTATTGTTGAGGACAGCCATGCATCAACTTCAGGTACTTTGGTAGACACATGTGTGGTGTAAGTTAAGTCGATGATGGAGCGTAAAGTCGCGATGTCAACCTCAAAGAGAGAGAGAGAGAGATCACCATAAGTTGGGTGGCAAAGGCGGTGCAGTTCTTTGAGCTCAAGAGGTGCGTGAGCTCGGAAGATCTCTTGGAGCGTTGATGTGCCAAAGGGCATGGTTCCCGATGACAGGTTGGTGTTCATGATTTGGGTAGAGAAGGTTGGTGTTCATGATTTGGGTAGAGAAGTTCAGAATCTGGATAGAGCCATTGTGGAGAATCTGAAGATGCCATGGTAGTAGCCGGCCCAGAGCTCGTGAGATGGAGCAAATTTGAAGCAGTGTAGAGTGTTGAGTTTTGTGCTTCAAAATCACTTTCTGGGCTTGCAAGGTCATGCCAAGCCCATGGTTCAATTTGCACGGATCATTGGCACGTTCGTGCCAAATGAACGACATATTTGGCGCGGTTGTGCCAAGTAGACAGAAGCTCATACAGAGTTTACACAGCTTGTGACACGGTCGTGCTAGAATCGGCACGACACGACCATTCTAATTCACAGATGAGTTTAAATTGGCCAGGTTTCGTGTTTTAACTTAAGTTTTTGATCTGAAACTTCATCTTATCAGACGTCTAAGATTACAAACGACCCTAGAGGCTAGTTAAATCATTCATATGGTTTATATTTGAAAGAGCAAAGAGAAAAGAAGAAAAGAAGAGCCATCATCAGTTTCTTCTTCTTCCCGGTATGGGAGTTTGGGGGCATGATTTGGTGAGTGACTACTATTGAATTCTTTTGTAATCTTCTTCTTAGGATCTCTCTTTTCAGGTTGATGGATTATTTATGAGAGCTTTGGGTTTCTTCTCTTTTGATGAGATTTGAGATCTCTTCTGTTTGGTGAGAATGGTTTTAACTCCAAGTTAGGAGTTGTTGGTGCTCTCTTGTGTTGAAGAAGATTGAGAGAGTCCTGTGTACTTTGCTCTGAATATATTAGTGGAAACTATTATCAGGGAGCTGGACGTAGGCGCCGTTAGCAGACCGAACCAGGGTAAACTCTGTGTCACTCTGTGCTTGATTTGTTGATGTCTTGTTTTAGTTAGTTTTATCTTGATTTGGTTGGTAGATTCTTGCTATTGTGGATTATCTCTGTAAGATCGCTACATAGCGATTGTTGGGTGCTATTCACCTAGGTTCTGCTGTGCGAGTCCCAAAACCCTGAGTTCTTTTGAGAAATGAGTAAATCCTACTCTAAGAAGGTTTCATAATCAAAAAATAAGATAGTAAAGTTTCATTAAGATTTCCTTTAGAAGATTGAATCGATTTAGTATTTTAATTTTTGAGTCCTTTTATATACCTTTTATCTAAGTCTTCTAGTATTTCTCTTTTAGGTCTTTTTAGTTTTCTTGAGGAGGAGATTCTTATTTTATTCTTGAGTTTCAATTTATTTGGAATTTCTTTTTTATTTGGTTAATTTTATTAGAGGTTGAATCAATTTAGGATTTTAATTTGAGTATTTTTAACCCTTCATTATATAAGGTAAATATTTTTATTTTAGAATTTTGTTTGTGTAGGATTAATTTTCTTAGAAATTAAGCATCGTCTAAATAAAGGCATGTATGCATTTCATTGTAAAAAGATTATGAAATATAGAATAAAGAAAATTGAATTTGTAAATTTTATGTTTGCAAACTTATTGAAATATTTTGCATGTAAGATGTGAGAGTCAGTATCGTCTTGTGATATTTAAAGCAATCTTCTACATGTGATATGTTGTGATATGTTAAAGCTGATGGTCATTCAATCTTCATGCTATAGGACTAAATATTATCTTTGTCTTTAGTTCACTAGCCTTGAATTAGTTCTTTCCTAAATCTTTACACTTTGGTATTAAAGCAAATTCCCGACTTCTTTCTTCATCATCATCGTTTCCAAATTTTCTGGATTTGGACCTTTAAGAAATTTTGTGAAAATTTTAGCAGTTTTATATATCTGAAAAATCATTATTACCATAGATCCAATTAAAAACCATAGACATCACTTCACTCTGTTCCCAAAAATTACCGATTTTTATGAATTTTTTTCGCATTTTGGCAATTTTCTAAAAAATATATGCAAATCAAAAACAAAAATCATATTGTTCATCTCTTTCTCATTCGAACTCTAACCTAAAACCCTATATCCTGCCGCCATCTCATCCTTGTTAGATTACCACAATAGCTACTTATGACCTACAACAGTAATGTCATCGCCACTTTACACTGGCGAGATCCCCTTGAAGCACACACACCCCTTATTCCTTCACCATCTACTCCATACAACTTTAGCAACAATATCACTGCAGCATCCATCTCCTCTTAGATAGTCGCTGCCTCCATCTTTTAGATTGTCTAAGTCGCCTATAGATCATGTTGATGCCATCGTTTTCACCCACAGTCACTATTGCTGTCTATTTATCTGTCTGGTATTGGAACCAAATTCCGACATCTGAGGTAACTTATGCTGCAATTGCCGCCTTTGTCAGAAAGCCATGCTGTCAAATTTGCCTTCGTTAGAAGGCTTTGCCTCTATCGTCTGTATCGTCATTAACCCTACCACCAACAGCAAGATCAAAGCTCACATGGAACAATCGCAGAAGTTATTGGCTTATCTGAGCCAAATTTGAAGGTGATTGGATCGGATCTGACCTGATACTATTCATTAGCTCTTATTCATGCATATCAGTGTTGGTTGACCCAGCCTAAACTGGCTCAAAGAGACACAAACTGGCTTGAGCCAACCCAAATCGGACTGGTCTGATGTCGAGCAAGCAAGCTGTTGATTATGTCAACGATTTTGACCAATCTGTTGACTAAGCTGATCTAGCAAACAAACAAAGCCATTGCAGCCATTGCTACATTATAGCTTCCTAATTTTCCATGAATTTTTGGCTGCTACATTAACATAAGGTATTGTAAGACTTTTTAACATATTTTGTTGATTCTGGAAGCCGTTTGAAGTTAAATTTAAGCCAGTTGCGTTAGATTGAACCATTTACATATTTTGAGATATTTTAAACAGCTATTTTGAGTATATTTTCATGGATTTTACGGTCCGACCTATATTTAGATGTGTGCAACTTCATGAGAAAACGGCCATATTAAGTTATGCGACATACCATTATTTGGAGGATTTACAGGTATTGAAATTATCATTTATGAAAATTTTCTTATTATTTTTTATATGATTTAGCTGATAAGAATAACTTTTTGTGTGCCCAACACAAATTAAAGGGAGAAGCCCGTTCTTCCTGGAAGAAAGTTTTAAAACATCGTAGAAGCTGGCTATGGTTGACGATGCAGCTTCAACATTCGCTTCTTTCCTTCATTCCACCAAAGCAACATGTGAATCTTCAATCATCGGATTGTAAGTCATTAATAGATAACTTTTGTGAAAGCATTTGAAGGTTTTGCGATTTTAAGACCATGTTCGAGTTGTATGTGAAACAACAAGCAAAGCAACAATCAGTTAATACTCCTAACTTAGAATCACTGCCAAGGAGAAAGTGTACGATAAAGCTCCAATTCGAGTCCATGACCACGCTTGAGCTTGTGACTGAGCCTGAGCCTAAACTTAAGTCCAAGCTAGAGCCCTAGACCAAGTCTACGCCAGTACCCCTACCAACCTTGAGCCATAGCTTGAACCAGTTATTGATTCTTGTAACGCCCCGTTTCTGGGTACCATTACTTTTTCCGTTATTTGTATAAGTCCTGCAAAGTTCCAGTGAAACCAACATATAGAGCGAACAGAAAATTTCACCAAAAGAGATACCTTTATTCATCCTTCGGAAGAGGTATACAAGCATAAATAAAGAGAAGCTACTAGTCTTTTATTTTAACAATAAAGGAAACGAGCTAAACGAAATGTATACACTCTCCTTACTAATCTGGACTCGGAAATCGACACCCTCCATTGGAAATTCTGACTCCTCAAAAGCTGGAGCCTCCTCGTATTCTGGTTCAGTTTCTGTTGTGGAAACCTTTAAGGGGGATGAAGTAGACATTTTCACTATAAACAACAATTATAACTTTCATGCAACCCTAATCCTAAACACGTCAATAACACTAAGCACTAGACTGTAACTTTCTAACTAAAAACATTCCTTTTTTATATTATACTCATAATGTAAAGGGAAAGAACGGGTTAAAGAACCACCTCGGGATTCACAGGCGAGCTCACATGTGCCCTAAATTTATTGGTCCAACATATTATTAAAGAACACTGCCAAGTCTTTACAATTCTATCAATGAGCGTAGTCTCCGCCACCCTTTCCAACTTTAATTATGAGTTCCCAACCCGCATGTCATTCTAACTATTTCAGTGTCTATTTTAATTATTCTCTAGATCTGTTCTCTAAGTTATGTAAAATGAATAGTACATCAAACTGTAATGTCTATAGCAATTATTCCAATGTGTCAATATTCCACAATTAATACATTTACTTGCACCATTATAATTACAAAACTTATCTTCTAACATAATAATACTATAAACCAATTTCCATGTTAAGTACAACACTATTCGTGACGCTCCAAAACATTTCTAAAACAATCAGATCCTTCGAACCATTCAAAACTGAGAACTAAAACACTTTAAAAAGATTAAAATATTGTTAGAATCAAATTCTTATCTAGGCATCCATATTTGGGTTTCTAGGGTTTACCAGCTCGAGGAAATATCTACTCAAAATCTGAAAGTAGGAATAATAAATAACCACGTGTGCTATAGTGTAATTGTTACTGAAAACCCTCCAATAAACATCAAACAGTATGTTGTACACCACAGGAGCAAAGTGCCATCATCAGGGTATGAGGTATCGGCCGATACCATTAGGTATCGGCCGTATCGTATCGGTATCGTCAGTTGACGATACCGAAACTACGGGTTAGTTTCAGTATTGGCCGATACTGAACGGTATTGGTCAGTTTCGGCCGGTACCGGTCGAAGATGGAGAATGAAGAATGTGTAATTAAATAAAAATTCTCTTAAAAACCCAACAATTTCGTGAATCAATAGGTTGCATAGAAAGCTCGGTTAAAAGAGAGGAGAAAACCATAGGGTTTTGGTTTGAAAATGATGAAGAATTAGACGAAGAAGAGGCTGAACCAAGAAAAATTGCTGAAAAAGAATAAAAAGTACAAAAGTAAGATGATTAAAAAATTAAACGCGCCTCATCGCATCGCCGCCTCGTCGAACCTGCATACTGCCTCGCAGAACCCGCCTCGACCATCTAGCGTGAGAGTGGGAGAGATCAAAGAGAGAGAGAGAGAAAGAGGCTCAAGTCGCATTTTAGGAGATGTCCTTTAAAAATGCAAACTTGTAAATAAGTGGTATGCGCGCAAAGTAAAACAGTCGGTGCGCATATCAAACAGATATTTTGTGGCAACATGCTCAAAGCAAAATGGTGGGTGCGCTAAGCAATGATCAGCGTTTTTGGCAAACTTGTAAATAAGTGATATGTGTGCAAGGTAAAACGATGGGTTCGCAAGGCAAGCTTAGGATCTGTTCATTTATCTAATATTTAGTATTTAAGTACCAAACTTTAGGTATTTAGTATTTGATATGATTACGAACTCAAATTTAGTTTATCTATTCAGTATTTAGTATTTGATAGTATATGATTAATATTTTAGTTTGTTAAGAATTTAATAGTATTTGATAGGTTTAGATTTAAGAACCTCCGAAACCATCACTATGTGTATATAGTATATACATATTTAAAGATCTCCGAAACCAATACCCGAAACGAAACTGTCGAAACTAGCGATACGGACAAAACCGAAACTTACTTCTGAACCCGCCGAAACGGACGATACTGATACCGAAACTTAAATTTGGAAAGAACGATACCTAGACCGAAACCGAGACCTAAAATATTGGCTGTCATTATAAGGTAAATAGAATAGCAACTGAACACAAACAGAGGCACAAATAAGGGTACAACCACAGGAAACTAAAAACCACATATAATCACGAGGGAAGAGATCCCTTTCGTAAGAATTGAATCATCATTTCCTAAATACGAAAACCCTAATTTCCGAAACAATCGAATGCATGAAAAGAAATAGTTGAAGTTCAAAGCATATAAAGCTTACCGATCGCGTAGAAGCCAAGCTGAAAGAACCACACGAAAACCCAAAGCAATCAGAAATCAATCAGAGAGACTTTGAAGAGAGCAATCAATTTTTCGCATGCACAAAACCCTAGACTTGCTGTGTATAAATAGATGAGAGAACACGCGGAAGAAAAGACAGAAAGAGATCTTATCGGATCAAAATCACCGTAAAATCTGTGGCGGGTGCGATGTGAGACCGGGGCTAGGGTTTTCGAAAACCCTAGCTGCTGGTCAATTCGTCGAAGATTTCGGTTCACCGTTGATTTCGTAGATTCGTTCGCCGCAGTCGTAGCTCGTCGCGAGGTGAAGCACATGGCTCGGGTCGAGTTCATCGCGTGAGTGGGTGAGTTTGAGAGAGATAGAGATAGAGAGTTAGTGGAAGGATTTAAATAAAAGAGAATGATGGTCCCAAAGCCACGGGCCTGGGTCTGGGCTTTATTAAAAGAGCTTTAAAAAGGGTCATTACATTCTCCCCCATACAATAAATTCCATCCTCTGAATTGGAAAAATCAAGACTTACTCAAATAAATAGGGGTAGCGCTCCTTCATCTCTTCTTCTCGTTTCCAAGTAGACTCGCATGGCGCATTACGATGCCACATTACCGTCACCAAGTCATCACCAACTCTCTGATATTCTGTAGCTTAGTATCACATGCCTACGCAACTTTGATCCTGTCTACCAAGCTGGACTGTATCTGAAGATCCATCAATAAGGAAGTCAGTCCTGGTAATATCACATCAATCTCCATCTCCGGTAACCCTTGCTGGAGTCTCCACCGAGTCGTAAGGGTAAGCACCGCTGGAAGTCGACTCACTGCATCGGGTACAACATTGATATATCTTGGATGGTACTGAAGATCAATGTGGTAATCTGCCATCAACTCAATCCATCACCTCTGCCGCATGTTAAGGTCCTTCTGGTTGAAGATGTACTTCAGGCTCTTATGGTTCGCGAATATCTTAACACGCTCTTTGGGTAGAAAGTGCCTCCAAATCTTCAATGCGAAAATGACAGATGCTAGCTCTAAGTCATGAGTGGGGTAGTTCTGCCCATGCTTCTTCAGTTGTCTTGATGCATAAGCTACCACACGTCCATGCTGATGAAGTACACATCCGAGACCCTTGTCAGATGCGTCGCAGAAAACTTCGAATCCCTCTGATCGGTCTAGAATAGTAAGTATTGGCGCGGTGGTCAATCTATTTTTCAGCTCCTGGAACGCCTCGTCACAAGTCTTAGACCAAACATAGATCATATCTTTCCATGTCAATTGAGTCATAGGTTCTGCAATCTTCGAAAAGTTTGGAATGAACCTCCTATAATAACTGGCCAAACCCAGAAAACTCCGAATCTCAGACACTGTCTTAGGAGCTGGCCACTTCTGAACGGCAGCTACATTCTCTGGGTCTACTGCAATCCCTTCTCATGATATTACATGCCCAAGAAATCCCACCTTCATCCCGAATGCGCACTTGCTATACTTAGCATACAACTGGTGTTGTCTCAAGGTCCCTAGGACCATCCTCAGGTATGCTGTGTGCTCCTGCTCGCACTTCGAATATATCAAAATGTCGTCAAGGTATACCACCATGAACTTATCCAGATACTCGTTCAGCACTTAGTTTATTAGGCTCATGAATACTGCGGGTGCATTGGTCACACCAAACGGCATTATCAAGGATTCATATTGTCCATATCTGGTGTTGAATGTTGTCTTGTAAATGTCCTCATGTCTGACTTTCAACTAATGATAACCGCTCTGTAGATCCAGCTTAGAAAAGATGCACGAACTCTTAAGCTGATCAAACAAGTATCCGATGTGTGGTAGAGGGTACTTATTCTTCACCGTCACTTTATTCAACTCTCTATAGTCCATGCACATCCTCTTAGTCCCATCCTTCTTTACCAACAAATTGGAGCACTCCAGATGATGCGTTGAGCTGAATCCAGCCTTTCTGCAAAAGATCGCCCAGCTGAGTCTGAACTTTTACCAATTCTGTTGAGGCTAGACGGTAATGATTCCTGGAGTAAGGTTGAGCTCCTGGCACTAGCTCGATCACAAACTCCGCTGCACGGTCTGTGGGTAATTCGATAAGGCTATCCGGAAGTACGTCTGAAAACTCATGTACTATCGCCGGTCTCTCTGTTGTAGTATCCATAGAAGTCATCACGTTATTCGTAAGTCTAGCTCTGTACTCCACGGGTCCTTCTGATCTGCTTCCGCCGACGAATTCGAATTTCGGGTGGTTTGGGATCTTGAACACCACTCTCCTGTGTCGACAATCAATTGTAGCATGGAAGGTCCCTAGCCAGTCCATCTCAAAATGGCATCAAAACTCGGTAAATCGATAACTAAAAAGTCGGCAAAGAGCTCTCGTCTATAAATAACTACGGAACAGTCTGGATATCAACTAGTCGTCTGCAGCACACCACCTCCCGTCTTGACGTCCCAGCCAGCAGTGAGAGGTGAAACGGGGATAGCGTGTTGGTTGGAAAAATGTGACGCCATAATACAATACGAAGCTCCCGAATCAAAAAGCGCAAGAGCGGGTTTGCTTGCTACTAACACCATACCTACGGTCGCGGAACTATGTATAAGCATACATCATACAATAAAACAAATTGAATGATAATAATAAATTTGTACCTGTAATGACCTGGCATGTAGCCTCGGCCTCCTCAGCTGTCATGGTGAATGTTTGGCGCTTTGAGGGTGGAGCCTGTGGTCGCACCTGCTGAAAACCTCTTCACTATAGTGGGGGTCCACACTGAGTATTCCCCGCTGGAGCTGTAGCTGGTGTAGCTGTCTGTGCCGGAGCTGCTGGTCTCTGTCCCTTCTGGGGGCAGTCTCTGGCAATGTGGTCATCTGCTCCACAAATCAGGCACTGGTTCAGTAGATATCTGCACTCAGACTTGACGTACCCTGGCTTGTTACAATAGCGGCAGACGGTCTGTTGTCTTTGTTAGTGGTTTTGCCCTAGACCAAATATTTGGACCTTTATGTTATGTCATTTTCATTAATAAAATGTCTCTTCTTGTTATTATTATATTGCTTGCATGTTTCTTTATAATTATGTTTGAATAGCTTTTTGTTATTCTAAGCATCCCTAGTCATTCATCGGTAAAGGTTTAATAATGAATTAAGACTAGTATGTGTTTGGTTGATAATTATGAGATAATTATATCTATGGTGATACAAATCAAACTTATAGGTACTTGTTGGAAAACATGTACTGGATAGACTTGCTATGAGATCATTACATGGATTAGTGTCATAAATGATCTCATAATAGTTATGTCATAGAATCCTTAGACCTGAGATCATCACAGATTCCTACATAAAAACATCATGTTTTGACATAACCAAACGTTATCTTTAATCAAATAATCATAAAGGTTATGATTGAACATGATGTGAATTATGCAGAGGAAAGTGAATGAACAAGATGGAATTTGTCCCTCTCCTATGAGAGAGATATCTAATGGGCCACTCGATAAGTAGGACTGAGAAATACATGGTCGTGCTCAAATGAATGTCATTTGATTTTATCAGTCTACTTAGAAGGCGAGAAATTAAACGTTTGAACAATATAAGTATGACACTGCCCATGACTTATGTTCAAATAACATATCGTATGACAAAAGGATTATGACATGTTTTATTGGTTAGGTTAATATCGGACTAACGATATTTATATTAATTGGGTAGTCATAATGTCTTGCTAGAGACTAATTATGACTAATGAGCTTCTAATAAAGATTGGGCCCACTGCCAATTTAATATGAGCCTATTGGGTCGCACACAAAGAACAAAATGGATAAGATAGGATTTAAATATGATTTCGAATATGATTTGAAATTCGTAATAAGGTGAAATATCTTAACCGTCAGATATTGTATCTCGTTAAGATATTATCCCTAAGATATCGCCGCTTAACTGAAATACGTTAGTGAGTTAACGTGGGATTCTTATCCCTAAGATAGCGTCGCGTAACTTAATGTTGTTAAGGGTTTAACATAGGATTCTATATAAGATATAGAATCACGATTTTCAGTTTTTACGTTTTCAATCTATCTCCTCCGTTTTTGAGAAAAGCAAAGAGCGAGAGAAACCCTAGTTGCGGAGAAGGAGCTAGCACCCTCGCAATTCTTGTTCGTGACGTTCGCGTTTGGATACCGATTGAGGGTGGTCGTTCGTAGAGCAGCACATGTAGTCCGACAGATTCAAATCGTCAGAAAGGTTAGTAATCTATTCGAATCAATTAGAAACGCATGGATCATGGTAGGTTTCTATTTTCCGCTGAGTATAAATTAGTTGTACTATGATAGAAACCCTAACAGTCTGTGTTGCTATGGCTACATGGGATGTGGTGGGGCTGCCCTATTAGAATATGTCTGCTGAGCTGGTCGGGCTGCCCGTCGGTTAGAAGGTAGAGGAGGTCGTCTCTGAGGGGCACTCGCTTGTCGTTATTGATCTTCCTTCTATTGCTTGTACTCATAATCTCGAGCTACAGAGAGTACGTCGGTCTGAGTCTTCAGCTTGTGCCGCACTAGTTGTTTTTGAATCTTCATGTTCACACCTTGAAAACGCCGAGCTCTGTCCCAAGGATCGGACACCACGTTCTTCGCAACCCTGCAAAAAGACAACTTATTAGTAAATTATATACATGTATTGGTCAACTTTGTAAGTTGAAATACATACCTGCCGAGTCTAGCGAATTCAGCGTTATATTGTTCCACATTCATGGAGGCTTGTTTCATGTTCATAAATTGGGCCTACCGTGCCCTCTTCGCCTCTGGAGAGAAATACAGAGCATTAAATTTCTCCTGGAAGGTGCTCCATGAAATCGACCGAGTAAAGTGATCTCTCTGAATCCCACGACATGGCGTCTTCAACCAACTGTAGCTTTGCCATGTCCACCCATGAATCTGGCGCGATCAGTGCTCCTCTTAGCATGTCAGCTGTATGACGTAGCCATTCTTCTGCTGCAAGTGGTCCCTCTGTTCTTTTGACAACTTGTGGATGCAGTGATCTGAATTGGTGTACTCCACCTTTTTGTCTATGCTCAGGCTCCCTTTGCAAAGCTCTAACCATCTCTCGTAAAGTCTGATCTGAAATCTGGATCGTCGCTACAGGTCGCTCAGTATTGTTGTTGCCATTGTTTCCATTGTCGACGTGATGATTTCCATCATTGCCATTGTCGACAGGATCATTGGGATCGATGTTGTTGGCATCCTCGTTGTCGACATAGTCATTAAGCTGGTCATTGGCGTCGTAGTTGTTGTCATTGCCATAGTCGACATTCTCATGAATGGTGTGGTAGACGATGTTTGGGACGTTGTTCATGGTCCCTGATCTACGCACATCACTGTGATTTCCCACCAAATCTGCATGGGTAATAACTGGATTGCTCCCAGTATCGCGTAGACGATTGTATGCTTTCGACATTCTGTATTCTAAAGAAAGATGTCAGTTCAATTGTTCACTTATGAGTATTTCTACTTGCTCTATACTGTTCACGAGGTGTCTTGCGGGGGCCTGTATGAGCCACCAACTTGTAACGCCCTATTTCCGGGTACCATTACTTTTTTGTTATTTGTGCATGTCCTGCAAAGTTCTAATGAAACAAACATAGAGCGAACAAAAAATTTCACCAAAAGAGATAACTTTATTCATCCTTCAGAAGAGGTACAAAAGCATAAATAAAGAGAAGCTATTAGTCTTTCATTTTAACAATAAAGGAAATGAGCTAAACAAAATGTAAACACTCTTCTTACTAATCTGGACTCAGAAATCGGCACCCCATACTGGAAATTGTGACTTCTCAAAACCTGGAGCCTCGTACACTGGTTCAGTTCCTGTTGTGGAAACCTTTAAGGTGGATGAAGTAGACATTTTCACAATAAATAACAATTATAACGTTCATGCAATCCTAGTCCTAAACAAGTCAATAAACTAGCACTAGACTGTAACTTTCTAACTAAAAATAAAGGAAATGAGCTAACAAAATGTAAACACTCTTCTTACTAATCTGGACTCAGAAATCGGCACCCTCTACTGGAAATTCTGACTTCTCAAAAGCTGGAGCCTTGTACTCTAGTTCAGTTCCTGTTGTGGAAACCTTTAAGGTGGATGAAGTAGACATTTTCACAATAAATAACAATTATAACTTTCATGCAACCCTAGTCCTAAACAAGTCAATAAACTAGCACTAGACTGTAACTTTCTAACTAAAAATATTTCTTTTTTTATATTATACTCATAATGTAAAGGGAAAGAGCGGGCTAAAGAACCACCTCGGGATTCACAGGCAAGCTCACTTGTGCCCTAAATTTATTGGTCCAAGATATCATTAAAAGACCCAGTCAAGTCTTTACAATTCTTTCAATGAGCGTAGTCTCTGCCACCCTTTCTAACTTTAATTATGAGTTCCCAAAACCCCATGTCCTAACTATTTCAGTGTCTATTTCAATTATTCTCTAGTTCTGTTCTCTAAGTTATGTAAAATGAATAGTGCCTTAAACTGTAATGTCTATAGCAATTATTCCGATGTGTCAATATTCCACAATTCATACTTGCACCATTCTAATTACAAAACTTCTTTTCTAACATAACAATACTATAAACCAATTTCCATGTTAAGTACAACACTATTCGTGACACTCCAAAATATTTCTAAAACAATCAGATCTTTCGAACCATTCAAAACTGAAAACTAAAACACTTTTAAAAAGATTAAAACATTGTTAGGATCAGATTCTAATCTAGGCATCCATATTTGGGTTTCTAGGGTTTACCAGCTCGAGGAAATATCTCCTCGAAATCTAAAAGTAGGAACAGTAAATAACCCTATGTGCTACAGTGTAATTGTTAATCGAACACCCTTCAATAAATATCAGACAGTATGATGTACACCACAGGAGTAAAGTGCCGTCATTATAAGGTAAATAGAATAGCAATTGAACACAAACAGACGCACAAATAAGGATACATCCACAGGAAACTAAAACCCACAAAGAACCAGCCAATTGAACAACTCAGACGCAAAAGAGAACCGCAAAGCCGACAGGTTGTCGGAAGGGAAAAATCCATCGGCGACCAACTCCAAAACCCCTCCCGAAACCAATATCGATGTCACGAGGCTGCGACGAAGTTGACGCCTTGCCAGTAGGATGCCATATTAACCACGAGGGAAGAGATCCCGTTCGTAAGAATTGAATCATCATCTCCTAAATACGAAAACCCTAATTTCAAAACAGTCGAAGTCCTGAAAAAAATAGTTGAAGTTCGGCACCCTTTTCTTACTAAGACTCAGAAATCGGCACCCTCTACTGGAAATTCTGACTTCTCAAAAGCTGGAGCCTCGTATTCTGGTTCAGTTCCTGTTGTGGAAACCTTTAAGGTGGATGAAGTAGACATTTTTCACAATAAATAACAATTATAACTTTCATGCAACCCTAGTCCTAAACAAGTCAATAAACTAGCACTAGACTGTAACTTTCTAACTAAAAATAGAGAAAATGAGCTAACAAAATGTAAACACTCTTCTTACTAATCTGGACTCAGAAATTGGCACCCTCTACTGGAAATTCTGACTTCTCAAAAGCTGGAGCCTCGTACTCTGGTTCAGTTCCTGTTGTGGAAACCTTTAAGATCGATGAAGTAGACATTTTCACAATAATTAACATTATAACTTTCATGCAACCCTAGTCCTAAACAAGTCAATAAACTAGCACTAGACTGTAACTTTCTAACTAAAAATATTTTTTTTATATTATACTCATAATGTAAAGGGAAAGAGCGGGCTAGAGAACCACCTCGGGATTCACAGGCAAGCTCACTTGTACCCTAAATTTATTGGTCCAAGATATCATTAAAGGACCCGTCAAGTCTTTACAATTCTGTCAATGAGCGTAGTCTCTGCCACCCTTTCTAACTTTAATTATGAGTTTCCAAAAACCCATGTCCTAACTATTTCAGTGTCTATTTCAATTATTATCTAGTTCTGTTCTCTAAGTTAAGTAAAATGAATAGTGCCTTAAACTGTAATGTCTATAGCAATTATTCCAATGTGTCAATATTCCACAATTTATACACTTACTTGCACCATTCTAATTACAAAACTTCTTTTCTAACATAACAATACTATAAACCAATTTCCATGTTAAGTACAACACTATTCGTGACACTCCAAAATATTTCTAAAACAATCAGATCTTTCGAACCATTCAAAACTAAAAACTAAAACACTTTAAAAAAGATTAAAACATTGTTAGGATCAGATTCTAATCTAGGCATCCATATTTGGGTTTCTAGGGTTTACCAGCTCGAGGAAATATCTCCTCGAAATCTGAAAGTAGGAACAGTAAATAACCCTATGTGCTACAGTGTAATTGTTAATCGAACACCCTTCAATAAATATTAGACAGTATGATGTACACCACAGGAGTAAAGTGCCGTCATTTTATGGTAAATAGAATAGCAATTGAACACAAACAGACGCACAAATAAGGACACATCCACAGGAAACTAAAACCCACAAAGAACCAGCCGATTGAACAACTCAGAAGCAAAAGAGAACCGCAAAGCCGACAGGTTGTCGGAAGGGAAAAATCCATCGGCGGCCAACTCCAAAACCCCTCCCGAAACCAATATCGATGTCACGAGGCTGCGGCGAAGTTGACGCCTTGCCAGTAGGATGCCATATTAACCACGAGGGAAGAGATCCCATTCGTAAGAATTGAATCATCATCTCCTAAATACGAAAACCCTAATTTCGAAACAGTCGAAGGCATGAAAAAAAATAGTTGAAGTTCGGCACCCTCTTCTTACTAATCTGGACTCAGAAATCGGCACCCTCAACTAGAAATTCTGACTTCTCAAAAGCTGGAGCCTCGTACTCTGGTTCAGTTCCTGTTGTGGAAACCTTTAAGTGGATGAAGTAGACATTTTTACAATAAATAAAAATTATAACTTTCATGCAACCCTAGTCCTAAACAAGTCAATAAAGTAGCACTAGACTGTAACTTTCTAACTAAAAATAGAGGAAATGAGCTAACAAAATGTAAACACTCTTCTTACTAATTTGGACTCAGAAATCGGCACCCTCTACTGGAAATTCTGACTTCTCAAAAGCTGGAGCCTCGTACTTTGGTTCAGTTCCTGTTGTGGAAACCTTTAAGATGGATGAAGTAGACATTTTCACAATAAATAACAATTATAACTTTCATGCAACCCTAGTCCTAAACAAGTCAATAAACTAGCACTATACTGTAACTTTCTAACAAAAAATATTTCTTTTTTTATATTATACTCATAATGTAAAGGGAAAGAGCGGGCTAAAGAACCACCTCGGGATTCACTGGCAAGCTCACTTGTGCCCTAAATTTATTGGTCCAAGATATCATTAAAGGACCCAGTCAAGTCTTTACAATTCTGTCAATGAGCGTAGTCTCTGTCACCCTTTCTAATTTTAATTATGAGTTCCCAAAACCCCATGTCCTAACTATTTCAGTGTCTATTTCAATTATTCTTTAGTTCTGTTCTCTAAGTTATGTAAAATGAATAGTGCCTTAAACTGTAATGTCTATAGCAATTATTCCAATGTGTCAATATTCCACAATTCATACACTTACTTGCACCATTCTAATTACAAAACTTCTTTTCTAACATAACAATACTATAAACCAATTTCCATGTTAAGTACAACACTATCCGTGACACTCCAAAATATTTCTAAAACAATCAGATCTTTCGAACCATTCAAAACTGAAAACCAAAACACTTTAAAAAAGATTAAAACATTGTTAGGATCAGATTCTAATCTAGGCATCCATATTTGGGTTTCTAGGGTTTACCAGCTCGAGGAAATATCTCC
Source organism: Scilla litardierei (assembly GCA_030789695.1). Taxonomy (NCBI): domain Eukaryota; kingdom Viridiplantae; phylum Streptophyta; class Magnoliopsida; order Asparagales; family Asparagaceae; genus Scilla; species Scilla litardierei. The sequence goes on from CM061136.1 coordinate 201,292,435, forward strand.
TCGAAATCTTAAAGTAGGAACAGTAAATAACCCTATGTGCTACAGTGTAATTGTTAATCGAACACACTTCAATAAATATCAGACAGTATGATGTACACCACAGGAGTAAAGTGCCGTCATTATAAGGTAAATAGAATAGCAATTGAACACAAACAGAGTCACAAATAAGGATACATCCACAGGAAACTAAAACCCCCAAAGAACCAGTTGATTGAACAACTCAGAAGCAAAAGAGAACCGCAAAGCCGACAGGTTGTTGGAAGGGAAAAATCCATCGGTGGCCAACTCCAAAACCCCTCCCGAAACCCATATCGATGTCACGAGGCTGCGGCGAAGTTGACGCCTTGCCAGTAGGATGCCATATTAACCACGAGGGAAGAGATCCTGTTCGTAAGAATTGAATCATCATCTCCTAAATACGAAAACCCTAATTCCGAAACAGTCGAAGGCATGAAAAAAATAGTTGAAGTTCAAAGCATATAAAGCCTACCGATCGCGTAGAAGCCAAGCCGAAAGAACCACACGAAATCCCAAAGCAATCAGAAACGAATCGGAGTGACTTTGAAGAGAGGAATCAATTTTTCGCATGCACAAAAATAGTATACTTGATGCGTATAAATAGATGAGAGGACACGCGGAAGAAAAGAGGGAAAGCGATCTTATCATATCAAAATCCCCGTAAAATATGTGGAGGCACGAGGTGAGATCGGGGCTAGGGTTTTTGAAATCATTATCTGCTCGTAAATTCGCCAAAGATTTCGGTTCACTGTGGATTTCGTCAATTCGTTCGCCGCAGTCGTAGCTCGTCGCGAGTTGAAGCACAGGGCTCGGGTCAAGTTCGTCAAGTGAGTGGGTGAGTTTGAGAGAGATAGAGAGATAGAGAGTTAGTGAAATGGTTTTAATAAAAGAGAATGATGGGCCCATAGCCATGGGCCTGGGTCTGTCGTTTATTAAAGGAGCTTTAAAAAGGGTCATTACAATCCTGCCCTAGAACTTAAATTAGGACATGTTTTGAGCTGTTCAAGTACATTGATTTCATCATCCTAGATCATCTGCAGCTTACCAATCAAAAGATTTTACACACACTCCTATCTTTTATGATTTTAATACGTTCTCTCGAAGATGCTCATCTCTAAGTTTACATTTTGCTTCACTTTAAATAAGTACGAGTCTTTTTCCACCCAAAGGATATATTTAAGTTCCACAAAATGTGCACCACATTCACCATCCACCAGTTGATGGATTAAAATCAGAAAGAATGATGGATGCCAGCACAGTTCATATGTAGTTAGTATTCTATTTGATTTTATTTAGATTTTATCTGAATTTGTTTGTTAGGTTTGATGTTTATTTGATTTTACTTTATGGCACGGATTGTACACATATGAAAACTCTATAAAAAGTGTGTATCTCATTACGTTAGGATAGAGAATGAATACGAATTTTTAGATTTGATAAATGCCCAATTAAATCTTTTTTGTGATGTGAGAAAGCAAGTACGCGAGAGCCTTGGTGAGAAGTCTAAATCTCCATTAATTTCTTGAATGCTGATTTGTTCGAGTCAGTTAAGGATTGGTCGGGGTGCGAATCTCTTTATATCTCTTACATTTGTTAGAAACCCCTAGATCAATTTTATTTTTTCTATTTTCTATTTGATCTTTGTTGTGTTGTGTTAGAAACCTATCATTCTTTCCTTGTATAGTGCTTACAGGAATTTCCAAAAAGGCTTTTCAATTTCTTATTAAGCACGAGCTAAAGGGTAATGAATGGGATTGATATGACCCGGATTAGATTTGGGGATAAAATTAAGGTTTAGATTGACCGTAAAAGGGAAAATTCAAGATAGATGGTCTCTTTCGAGAGGACCGCTTTCCTAGTATTTGATTCAAGAGAAAATGTGTTACTGTCTCAAGATCTAAGTTTCCTACTCCTAATATCTTCTATCTCTCAATTCTTTTCTCAAATTCAACATAAACCCTCAATACCCATCCCACTTACATTTATAATATAACGTTGTTAATTGCACTACAAGTATTTATGAATTCACCATACTTTTATTTACAAGTTTGACATTGCTTTAGTGTAATAATAAAATTACACTTTTACCCTCTCTAGAATTTGATGCGATTCGCTAGGGATTTGACAATAAAAAGAGGATTTTTATTGGATCTCAGATCTGAAATTAGAGAAAAACCTACTACAAATCAACTACTCGCTAGATAACAACTACAATTTAAGAGGACGACTAGCTAAGGATTAATCTAGGGGATAAACTAATAAAAAGAAAATACTCTCTCAATTTTCGCATGAGAATTAGGGCCGGCTCAACCCCCTTAAATAGCCAAACACCCCCCAAAAGTCATTTTACCCAAATGCCCCTCTTCCCAAATACCGGCCGCAACACTACTCCGCCCCGGAAAAACCACCTTGTCCTCAAGGTGGTGCGTGAAGGGTATGGTCAGCTACTCCACGTGCAGGTGCTCCGGATCATCGTCCACGCCGGCCTCCAACATTATCACACTTTCTTCTCCCTCTTCTTCGTCATTCACTATCAGGATCTGAAGAGTACGATTTCCGCACCGGTGCCCTGGGGTAAACTTCTCGTCGCATTTGAAACACAGGCCCTTGGTCCGTTTGTCACGAATCTCTGCCTCGGTCATTCTTCGTGTATGCCCCCCAGGTCGTAGTTCCATCCCCTTCTCCTTGGTAACCACTGTGCCGTCAGTGGATGTTGCCCCTCCTGCGGCCCCCTTTTGTCCTCCTCCCGGATCCGGCACTCTAAAGGTAGAGCCTCCCCACGTTCCGCGGGCTCTCCGCTCCGTCTCCTGGTGATCATCCACCTTCCTGGCCAGCGTCATCATCACGCGCAAACCCACGGGCTCAAACTGCCTCAGACCCGACCTCACCGTAGGCTTCAGCCCCTTCATGAAACAGCCCTCCAGTGACTCCTCAGAGACTCCCCGAACTCGGTGGCAGAGCGACTCAAACTTCTTGATGTAATCACCCACGCTCCCCTCCTGCTTCAGCGAGTACAGTCTCTCGAACAAGCCGCCAGCCGGACCTCCTCCAAACCGCTCTGTCAAGAGCGTCGTAAACTCAGCCCAGGTCTGAAAAGGCTGCTGCTGATCGGTCCAACGGAACCAACCCAAAGCCTCTCCCTCCAGACAGATCCCTATCGCCCGTAGCCAATCCTCTCCCGGGACAGCGGACACCTCCAAGTACCTCTCCACCCGTAAAGCCAGTCGTCTGGGTCTCCTCCCTCAAAAACAGGCACCTCCAGCTTCCTCAGACGCCTCTCGCCAGCAAATCCCCCTCTCTCCGGTGGCTGGAAACCTCCCCTGGGCTGATATCCCTGTCGCCTGTCTGGAACGTAAGCCTCAGCCCGCTCACGGTAACCTCCCCCTGCTCCATGTCCCTGCCAATCTCCTGGAGGGTGCCCAAACTCCGCCTGGTGGCCTCCTGGGGGGTCCTGGTGCGCTCTCCAGTCTCCTGTAACTCCCCCAAAGGGTGGGGGCTGAATCGGTGGCCCCCCTGTGATCTGCTGGTGGCCTCCGTTCTGCTGAAATCCTCCGCCAGGTCCTCCAAAGGGCTGAAATCCCCCAAACCGAGCTCCACGGACCTCGGGCGGGCCTCCCGGAGGCCGAAAAGTCGTCGAAACGGGCTGTCGGGCATCCTGGGGGGTCGGTGGGCCCCCCCAGTGATCCGGTGGGCCTCGGGTCCCCCCCTGGGGTCGGCCGAGGCCCCCCAGGCGGCCGCCTGGGCCGGCCGGCCCTGGAATTGGGCCGGCGGGCCCCAGGCGGCGGCAGAATAGCCTGCCGAGGCTGGGGGGGGGGGGCGGCAGGTGCGCCCGCCCCTCCCAGGCCCCAGGCGGCCCTCCGCCGCCCCCACTGGGGTTCGCCGACCCCCCAGGAATGTTTTGGGGGGCCGGCGGCCAAGCCGGGGTGGCCGGGGGGTGCCGTTGAGTCGGAAAGACCCCCCCCGACCACTTGTTCGTCACGGCGCGGCGGTGCGTGGTCTTGATGGGTTCCCCACGCGTTGTCTTCTTGGTCAAAGCCTCCGTCTTCGTCAAATTCCGGATGATCTTAAAAAACAATTGCCTTTTTACCTTTGTCCTTCGCCAAAGGTGGCTCCTTTTTGCTTGGATCCGCCTTTGGGATGAGATGAGCGGTCAACGCCGCTATGGCCTCCGTCAATTCCGAAAATTTTCCCTCCGTCATCTCCGTCATCTCCTTCATCTTGGCCTCCGTCTTCTCTTGATTTTCCCTCATCTCCTTCCAGATCTCCGCGGCCATCTCCGCATCTTCTTTCCTTAGATCGATGAAACCCTTACTGATTTGGGCTTCAATCCGCTCAACCTTCCCTTCCAAGACTTCAATCCGCTCCGTTGCTCGCGTGTTCGCCATGGATCAACCGCTCTGATACCAATTGATGCGATTCGCTAGGGATTTGATAATAAAAAGAGGATTTTTATTGGATCTCAGATCTGAAATTAGAGAAAAACCTACTACAAATCAACTACTCGCTAGATAACAACTACAATTTAAGAGGACGACTAGCTAAGGATTAATCTAGGGGATAAACTAATAAAAAGAAAATACTCTCTCAATTTTCGCATGAGAATTAGGGCCGGCTCAACCCCCTTAAATAGCCAAACACCCCCCAAAAGTCATTTTACCCAAATGCCCCTCTTCCCAAATACCGGCCGCAACAGAATTCAATGAGTCCACCGCGCTAAAATGCACCACAAGCTCACCTCCAAGCTATTGACGTGAACGGGAGAAAATTAATGGCAACCAAATCTTCTCAAATTTCATCTTCAGGTCAATGGGCTAATGTTGCCTTGTTCGTGCCATCGACGTGAGCAGCTCGACAACCTGAAGCACAAACGAGCTATCAAGGCCAGAAGTAGGCTAGTCGAGGAGCAGAAACGGAGGTTCGTGGATCACGTCGACGCCAATCGATACACGTTTCCGCTCTCCCACCCTGAAATCCATCTCCTCTCCTCATCCCCAACATAACTTTCGGCAATGTGGTCTAGTCCGAGCTCTTGCATTAGCCCATTGATCCTCTCTTCTCTCTCTTTCTGTCTAACATCCTTGAGCCAGAATTGCACGGTGAACATGAGCGTTCCCTTCACGGTGAGTAAATGAAGGAGATTGTCCTCCTGATTGACGAACACCACATATCTATTTGAGCTGGGCAGGGCTAGTTATAGGATGGTCGTTGAGGAAGACGGCTTTGGCATCAAATTTAGAATTCGTGAAGCAGCCATTGATTATACATAGGAAGGTACACTCGATGGCGCCGCTGGGTCTGACGATGGCGAGGATATCGAGCTGTTGGCAGCAAAGGAGACCGATTTGAGGACGATGATGGGCTTGGGTTGGAGGCACAGCTTGGAGGTGAGCTTGCTCTTGGGGTGAATTGTGTAGGAGAGGTATTGAATGCAGAGTTTGGAGATGGCCGCAGTCGATGAGTCGGTGAAGGATGAAGATGGGGAGGCTGAATCATTTGGGGTCTTTGAAGTTGTAAAGTCAAGATCCAAGCACAAGTCCCCTATTGAACTCAAATTGGGAGAGCAAGGGGAGAGCAGAGAACCCAGAACTATATCAAGTGGGTGTGAATATCAAGTGGTGTGAAGAGAGAAGAGAGGGGAGAGAGCTACCAGAATTTCAACTAACAAGGTTTGTGTGGAAAGAGAGAAAGGGTAAAAAGTAAAAATTTACAGTGAAGAAAAAATTAAAAGACAATTTGTGAATGTAGTAGCGGTGAAATAAGAACTGTAGTGTATTCATAAAAATGTATGGTGCAATTAACATCACTCTTTATAATATTGATTTTCTTATAATTACATATCTGCCCATGTACACCCAAAATTATAGTATTATCCCTAGTGTCCAAAAAGTACAGATGTGCCCACTTGTTTTTGTCATAAGCCCAAATCGTATTATTACTCTGTCCCAAAGAATCACATTGTCATCAAGATAGTGTTACGAAGTCCACATGCATGCTACTCCAAATGAGGGTGCTCGTCTCCTCTGAACTCGTCCTCCTTAACTGATTTTCTTTCTTCATTCTCGACAATCAAAATCTGAAGATCACATTTCCAGCAACGGTGTCTCAGCCCGAACATCGTGCCACATTGAAAGCATAAACATTTGTTGCGCTTGTCTTGGATCTCCGTCTGCGTGAGATGCTTGAGCCTGATGTTAGGTTGAGGCTTGTTCATTTCCAGGTTCGTTTGAATCGTCGTTGGTTGATGCTTCTAAGCCTCTGTCGTGTCATGAGTGTAGGATGTAACCCCGCTCATCGCTCCCTTTGCATCCTGCTCTGTCGTGATTCTGTTTTCCATCATTTGGGGTAGCTCCATCGCCTTTTCAAGACCCATCAACCTCAATATACAATGTTTGCCTTAAGTCCATTCATAGAATTTCCCTCCAACGTCGTCTCAGGTATCCACTCACTCGGCCCGAGAGCATCTCAAACATATTCATGTATTCCCTGTTGGTACCCTTTTGCTTGAGTGTAAGGAGCTGCTCATGTAGACTTCCTTCCTGAGTGTCACGAAACCGGTCGAGCAAGCAGCCCATGAACTTCCATGAACGTACAAGCTCTCTACTCCCTCCACTGGTATCAGGACAATGTTTCTATCTCCAAACATATTCCAACAGCCATCAATTTCTACTTCTCCATTAAGTGGTTCACCGCGAAATATCTCTCTGCACGGTAAACACATGCATATGGAACCTCCTTAAAATTGACATCTTCAACTTTTGGTGACTACTTTATATGATGAAGATCCCATGTTATGCTCTCAGATTGGGCTGCCCATAGTTGAACTACTGATAGGTGTCTTTCTGATCTGTTAGTCCTCCAAAACCTCCATATTGGACTTTGCAGCTGCGCTGCCTCTTCCCAACTGTCGTTACACCACCACAGATCTCCTCCCTTGGGTCCCCTTCCGTTGTCCCATTGGTCGTCGCCCCTATGTGGCCCTCATGCAGACCAGTCGTAGCCTCGCGGGCCTCCTCCGCCATTAATGGGCCACCCAAGGTCTCCACCACCTTCCTCAAAGCCTGGATAGATGCCATGGTTCTCGCCATGTCCGTCTAAATGTCTACCGTGCCCAAGATGCTATTGTTGAGGCCCATGAGGGCCTCTGTCTACAAACTAGGGCCTACAACCCTTGGATGGTCGTCTGGGTGTCGCCGGACCCTGGACGGCCTGCCGATGGGTCGTGGGCACCTGGGCGGTCTGCCTGCCAATGGGCCTTGCCTGGGTAGCCCACAAGGAGTTGGCTTTCTAGTGGCTCGTCCAGGTGACCTTTGCCGCGCCCCAAGGATTTTGGGGGGTTTTCGCCCTCCGTGTGAGGTTCCTCGCCGTTTGAATGCAGATTTGCCTCAAAGGTCGAGGACTTTTCACCTTTTCTTGTTCAAAGGTGACTCCGTTTGCCCTAAATCTGTGTCATCGTTATTGTCATCAAACAGATGTGATGCCGGACCGCCCTTCAGACGGATTTTTCCCTTGTTGTCGACCAAAAACTTCACCTTTCATCTCCGATCAACGTCGTACGCTGGTTGAACTTTAACAAATCATCGACTTTCTCCTTTCCATTTGCCAAAGATCACATATTTTGCCTCAGATATTCCTCATGGTCTCATCTTCATCCAGATGTGGGTTCGTTTGGATTCACTGTCACGCCCCGCTTCCCTAATATGGAAGGCGAGACGTGAGGAGGTCCGCTCAGACGTGGAGCTGTGAAGCTGCAGTCTGATAAGCGTCTGTAAAAATTTCGAAAAGTAGCAGGTCCTTGCATTGCGACGAAACAACAATAATAATAAAGCAGATTAAAGAACATCCACCAACAACATCCAATAATTATTACATCACAGAATAGTCACAAAAGTACAAGTCTGAACAATAGGCCTAAAGCATGGCCAATCAAAACAAATAGAGATAGGTGCTAACAGCAACTAAGGATAGGTAACAACTAAGGGGAAACTCCAAACGAGTCTAGGACTGGTCACCAGTGTCCTCGAACTCGGTCTCAGTAGGGACCTCAAACTCAGCGTCAACGAACTGCTCGTCCTCTGCTACCTGCTCTGTCTCAAAGTCTGACATGTGACACCCAAATAGAAAAGGGCACATGTCAGCAAAAGTCTCCCAAGAGAAGCAGAGAACTTTTGTGCAAGGATACAAATATAGAAAACGACTAGCAGTTCTAAACAATATGAAATGACATTTAAAGAGTGCAATAGTTTAAAATGACATGATGCATGCACGCCGTAGCAGAAACTATGAAAACACTATTTCACAATTTCCACGAAACATTAACTTTTCACATTGTGCACAGAGTTTACGCCTTACAGCTGAAGTGGCTGTACTGGCACACTTCTACGCTGAGTGGTCGCTTAACCCTACCCCTCCACGTGTATCGAGCGTTGGTTTCCCAACAACACTGTGCTCGCTTCTGGATCACGAGCCAGGAAGTGTTTTTCATTTGGCGTAGGGGTGCACCTAGCCTCAATAGCAATAACATTTGTAGCGTGTGCTACTCAATCATGAAGAACATATGATGCATGACATGACATGTCAATGAGCAGATAAATTGCGTACCGTTAATTGAAATTTAAACATGGCATGGCAGCATGAATGAAAGCAGGTAAAGTGTCGGATCTAGTTTCGTTGTCAAACTAGATCAAATAGGACGTCTAGGCGACTATCATTTCACCGCCTAGTCTCTTTTACGCTAATATAAAAATTGGCCTAAGACGTGGCCTAAATAATTACTGGCAAGTATCACTTGCCTGTTTCTGGTCGTATTGGTCGCGTGGGTTCGAGCGTTGCGTTACGGTGAGTCCGGTTCGCTGTTTTGGTTAAACAAATCACTGGATTAGATTCTATAGCGAGATAAGTCAAAATATCCAGTTGATCCCTAAAGTGGGTTCGTCTAATTTTATCGGGTTCTCTGGCTAGGGTGATGTCTAAATGTGTTACTAATTACAATGGCATCATAAGGGTACGGTTACATAGGAACCTTACATACTACAACTTATATTATGAAACCTATTTAATATTTATCTTATGCATACATCCCATTCTCTCTTCAATATCTAAGGGTACGGTTACATACTCAACCAAGGCTGTCACCCACTTTCTGTACTCATTTTTTTGTTTCAATGCTAAGTATATTACTTAATTTAAAAAAATTGGCTGCAACTCTTTTAATAAGATAAGGCTGCAACTCTTTCAATGCCAAGCTGTCCCCTCTCACTCTCATTTCCTTTACCTAACACTTTTAATAAGATAAGGCTGCAACTCTTATTTCTTTTTATTAAAAAAAATTGGCATCCTCTCTTCTTTCTCTGTAACCCAACTCTCCTTATCATTTTCATTTTGTGTTTACAAATCTCCAGGCAACAAGAAACAACGAAGGGCCTTGCGAAAAATAAAAAGGAAGGAGGGGCTCACCACGCGCGACGATAGTGGAAGATGGGACGACGGATCCGGCGGCTCTCCTCCGGCGACAGCGGGCGGCGCGGCCTTCGGCCTGGCGCAGGCGGCAGCGCGCGCTCCTGGGCGGCGGCGGCGGCTTGTTTGCTGGGCGGCGCGCGTGATTCCTCACGGCGGCGGCGGCGGCGGCGCGCGCAGGTGAGAGGGAGGGGTGAGGGCTCTCCGGCCGGCGCGTGGCTTGGGTTGGTGGTGGTCTCCAGTCGACGGAGAAAAGAAGAGGGAATTTTCTGATGAAGTTTGATCTCGTTTCTAGATCTGAAATTGTATTTCAGATCTGAATTCTATCCCTCAAGTTTCAATTGCTGAAATTTTGTGATTTGTGATTTTGGGCTGATTTGATGATTTGGGGAAAAAGAATTTGATGGGTTTGATTGTGTTTGTGGATTGATTTTGGGGGCTGAAGTTTGATTTGTGCTGAAATTGGTTTGAGAATTTGGTTTGCGGTAGTCTTGGATTTGTAATCTGGAAATAATTAACAGATTTGGAAAATTGTGGTTTGGTTTTGATGGATGATTTGTTTGTAAGGAGATGGGTTTGCAGATTACGATAGTCGTGAAGGTGGGAGATTTTGCAGGTTGGTTGAAGGTGGAGATGTCTAACTTAATAGGATGAACGAGGAGACATCCTACCCCTGTTGTCAAACCAGTATTAATTTGATTAGGACGGTGTTTAATGAAATCTTTAGACTTTGTAGAGACGTATTGCTTTGCTCAACGAAAACAGAGGAAGCCAATTTTGATTATTTTTATGGAACGTGTTCGTTTGATAAAGCGGGAATGAATGTTAATACTAACCTTTGACTAATTGAGGGGAGGAACCTGATTTAGAATGTGTGTTGTCGTGTAGTTAAGGGTTAAGGTATTTACGTAATTAAGTGAGTTTAATAAGTCATCATTAAAATGAAAAGTAATTAGCGAAATTAATTAAAGTAATTAAGATTCGTAATTAGTAAATTGTAATTAAGTTAAATCATTTAGTTAAAACTTGATGGTAAATAAAATGACGACACGGTAAAATGAAAATAGTGACGCGCCCGCGTCGATACGTACGGACGAAAAAGTAACTGGATAACAGAAATAAAATACTGGCACGCCCAATCGAAAATGCGCCTAAAGATACTGGCCGTTACATTCACCTTTTCAGATCTAGGGCTTCCGTTCATCTCCTCAATTTTTTTTCATTAGGGTTTCCATTGACAACTTCATCTAGTTTGAGATCATTTCCTCCTTCATTGAGATCTTTTCGTCCATCAAAGAGAACTTCTATTCTGTCGATTTCTGGAACCCTTCGATCTTGCTATCGAGTTTCTTCTCGAAAGCTTTCACATTTCTTGTTGCTGCCATTAGGATATATACTCTAATACCAATTTCATACGACCCGGATCAGATTTATGGATAAAATTAGGGTTTTGATTGATTGTAAAAAGAAAAAACAAGACAGATGGCCTCTTTCGAGAGGAGGACTGCTCTCCTAAACTTTGATTTGAGAGAAAAGAGGCTCTCCCAAGATCAAAGTTTCTGAAGTGATTTGGGAAAGTGGTGATTAGCTTCTAATGAGCTAACCCCTCATATATATATATATATATCCCTTGATTTGCTTTACACACACACCCTACTAAATAACACTCAATACTCCCCCTCAAGATGAGCAAAAGATATTTATCATGCCCATCTTGTTACAAGCATCCTCTACTCCTTTAGAGTTTAACCCCTTCGTAAGGCAATCTGCTAATTGCTGTCCAGAGGTAATATAGGAGATCTCCAACTGTTTTTTATCCAGTCTCTCTTTAATGAAGAACCTGTCAATCTCTATGTGCTTCGTTCTATCATGTTGCACTGGGTTGTTGGCAATATTAATTGCTGACTTGTTATCACACAACAACCGCAATGGTCCCTCTCTCAGCAGGTGTAGCTCATGTAGGAGTGATCTCAACCAGATCATCTCACAGGTACTAAGCACCATAGCACGATACTCTGCCTCTGCAGTGGAACGAGCCACCAAATCCTGCTTCTTGCTGCGCCAAGAGACCAAATTGCCCCCAACAAACACACAGTAGCCCGAGGTCGATCTCCTATCATCTAGGCAACTGGCCCAATCAGCATCACAGTAGCCTGTCACATTCATGTGACCATGACTACCAAATAATATGCCTTTTCCTGGACTATTCTTCAGATACCTCAGTATCCTGAAGACTGCCTCCATATGTCCAGTCCTAGGATCATGCATGTACCTACTTACCACACTGATAGCATATGCAATGTCAGGTCTAGTATGGCATAAGTAGATGAGGCGTCCAACAAGTCTCTGGTACCTCTCTTTGTCCACTGGCTCCCCTGATTGTGAATGCAACCTATGATTCTGATCAATAGGAGTAACTGCTGGACGACACCCCAACATACCAGTCTCAGCCAGAAGATCCAGTGCATACTTCCTCTGTGAGAGAACTATACCCTTCCTGGACCTGGCAATCTCCAGTCCAAGGAAGTATCCCAACTGTCCAAGGTCCTTGACCTCAAATTCTCTCGCCAACCTCACCTTCAAGTGAGAGATTCCCTCTTCATCATCTCCAGTGATAATAATATCATCAACATACACAGCCAAAAGAGTTATCCGCTGTCCTGAATGTCTATAGAATACAGTATGATCACCATTACTCTGCTTGTATCCCATAGTGATGACTGCACGTCTGAACCTGTCGAACCATGCCCTTGGAGATTGTTTCAGCCCATACAAGGACTTGTCCAGTCTACACACCTTTCCCACCGTCTGTTGTGTGCCAAAGCCAGGTGGAACCTCCATGTATACCTCCTCCTGTAAGTCTCCATGCAAGAAGGCATTTTTTACATCCAACTGATGTAATTTCCATCCAAAATTCGCTGCACAGGATATCAGTACTCTCACAGTACTCATCTTTGCCACTGGGGCAAATGTCTCATCATAATCAATCCCATAAGTCTGACTGTAGCCCTTGGCAACCAACCTCGCCTTGTACCTGTCCACCTTCCCTTCTGAAGTTTGCTTTATAGTGAATACCCACTTGCAGCCCACAGCCTTCTTCCCTGCTGGAAGTGAGACAAGTCTCCATGTCTTGTTCTTCTCCAGTGCCTCAAGTTCTTCGAGCATTGCTTTCTTCCACTGGGGATGTTGCTTTGCCACTCGCCAATCACTTGGTATAGGGATAGACTGTAAGGATGCAATGATAGCCCTATATGCAGGTGTAAGAGAGGCATAGGAGACATGATTAGCAATATCAGTCTCATATCCATACCGTACAGGAGGCCTGCCGGCATTGATACGAGGCTCCCTACGAGATGCAAGTGGAAGATCTAAACTACAGTCGAGATCATCAACAATAGAACCAACAGATAAGAGGTTGACTGGGAATGATGGGACATGAAGGACTGAAGAGAGGCGTATGGAGGGAGTGCACTGAATAGTACCAATCCCTCTAATAGGTTGGGATGTGCCATCAGCTGTCTGAACGGTTTCATGAATGGTATGTGGTTTATATGTGGAAAACTGTCCATATGCTCCTGACACATGACTAGATGCACCTGAGTCAATAATCCACTCTATATGATCTCTACATGAAAGGGCTAATCGGTTTGGACCTTTTCTGTTTTCCCCATATAAATATGATGTAATCTAGGGTTTCGGCTTTAACCTATTTTTAGTCGTCGCACTTCTCCCCTTTTGTACCAGATCTTCGATATAGTGAATTTCTCTCCTCTGCCCGTGGTTTTTCCCCGTCTTGGGGTTTCCACGTAAATCTGTGTGTTTTTGCTTGTGTTTTTCATTGTCTATTCTTGATCAAACTCGTAACAAGTGGTATCAGAGCAAGGTTCGATTTTTCCGCTAATGGCAACAATGAAATACGACATTCCGCTTTTGGATCGCAACACCAGATTTTCGCTATGGCAGGTCAAGATGCGGGCTGTTCTCGCACAGATGGATTTGGATGATGCGCTGCTAGGGTTTGATAAGATGCCCTCGTCTTGGACGCTGGAGGAAAAACATCGTAAGGATCGAAAGGCCCTATCTCAGATTCACCTTCATCTGTCGAATCAGATTTTACAGGATGTTTTGAAGGAGAAAACCGCCGCTGCTTTGTGGTTGAAGTTGGAGCAGTTGTGCATGACGAAAAGTCTAACCAGCAAACTGCATCTGAAGCAGCGATTATATTCTCACCGTATGTCTGAAGGTACGTCTTTGGATGAACACTTAACTATCTTTAAAGAGATTGTTTCTGATCTTGAGACATTGGAGGTTAAGTATGATGAAGAAGATTTAGGGTTGATTCTATTATGTTCGCTGCCTTCTTCATATATGACTTTCAGATATACTATTTTATATAGTCGTGATACTCTAACAATAGATGAAGTTTATGATGCTCTATTCTCCAAGGAGAAGATGAAGCAGCTTGTGACAGGATCTGAAGGTCAGGGAGAGGGCCTTATTGTTCGAGGGAGGCCACAAGAGAGAAATTCAGGAGGTGATGTGAGAGGCAGATCGAAATCTAGCAACAGAGACAAGATCTGCAGGTACTGTAAGAAAAAGGGGCACATAAAGTCTGAATGTTATAAGTTGCAGAATAAAAATAAAAGAGCTGCTGGCAATCAGAAAGGAAAACAACAGGAAAATTCTGGTGAAGCTGGTGTTGCTGAAGATAATCACAGTGATGGAGAGCTCCTAGTTGCTTCTGATGGTGACTCCAAACCTTGCGAGGATTGGATTCTTGATTCAGGTTGTACATTTCATATGTGTCCTAACCGGGACTGGTTTTCAACATATGAAACTGTCTCTAAAGGTGCAGTGTTGATGGGAAATAATGCATCTTGCAAGGTAATTGGCATTGGGACTGTCAGAATTAAGATGTTTGATGGAATTGTCAGAACACTTGGTGAAGTGAGACACGTTCCAGATCTGAAGAGGAATCTTATATCCTTGAGTACTCTTGATTCTAAAGGGTACAAGTACACTGGTGAAGGTGGAGTTCTGAAGGTCAGCAAAGGTGCCCTTGTTGCAATGAAAGGACAGAGAAGATCTGCAAACTTATATGTCTTGCAGGGTTCTACAGTTACAGGTGATGCAGCAGTAACTACGTCTTGCTTGTCCGATGGTGAGGTTACTAGACTTTGGCATATGCGTCTTGGACATATGAGTGAGAATGGAATGGCTGAATTAAGCAGAAGAGGACTTCTTGATGGTCAGAGCATCAGTAAATTGAAGTTCTGCGAGCATTGCATTTTTGGGAAGCAGAAGAGAGTCAGATTCATGAAAGGCATCCACAATACAAAGGGTGTACTTGATTATATACATTCTGATCTTTGGGGACCGTCTAGGGTGCCTTCTAAGGGAGGCGCTAATTATATGCTCACCATCATTGATGACTTTTCCAGAAAAGTTTGGGCGTTCTTCTTGAAGCAAAAAAGTGATGTGTTAGCTACATTTAAAGAGTGGAAGATTATGACTGAGAAGCAAACAGGGAAGCAGATAAAATATCTCCGCACTGATAATGGCTTGGAGTTTTGTTCTGATGAGTTTAATGTTTTATGCAAATCAGAAGGAATCATGAGACATCGTACAGTTCGTCATACTCCGCAGCAAAATGGTGTGGCAGAGCGCATGAATAAGACATTGATGGAGAAAGTACGTTGTATGCTTTCTAATGCAGGTTTAGCTAAGTCTTTCTGGGCAGAAGCCGCTTCTTTAGCTTGCTTCCTTGTTAATCGCTCTCCTTCTACTGCTATCGAAAAGAAGACTCCACAAGAGGTATGGTCCGGTACTCCTGCTAGTTATTCTCATTTGAAGGTTTTTGGTTGTCCTGCATATGCTCATGTTAATAATGGGAAACTGGAACCTAGATCTATAAAGTGTGTCTTTATTGGCTATAAACCTGGTGTTAAGGGATATAAATTATGGTGTCCAGAAACTGGAAAAGTCTTAATCAGTAGGGATGTTATCTTTGATGAAACTGCTATGCTTTCTGACTCGTCTTCTAGAGATACTTGTGATAAAACCCCACAGAAATCAAGCACGCAGGTTGAGTTTGAGATTCAGTCAGGACTTATGCCAAACTCTACATCTCAGTCCAGTTCAGAGATGCAGGATGGTGCTGCTCCCTCACCACCACGAGTCACACCACAATATTCTATTGCTAAAGACAGGCCTAGGAGAGATATAAGGCCTCCGCAGAGGTTTGGTGAGGCTGATTTGGTTGCTTATGCCTTAAATGTGGCCGAAGGTATTGATTCTAGTGAAGAACCTTCTACCTACTCAGATGCAATTAATTGTAATGATTCTGGCAGATGGATGATTGCCATGCAAGAGGAGATGGAATCACTTCATAAAAATGGCACATGGGACTTAGTACGATTACCTAAGGGTAAGAAAGCTGTTCGTTGTAAATGGGTGTTTAAAAGGAAGGAAGGAATACCAGAAGTTGAAGAAACCATATATAAAGCAAGACTAGTTGCAAAAGGCTATAGCCAGGTTCCAGGTGTAGACTTCACAGATGTGTTTTCTCCAGTTGTAAAGCATAGTTCGATTCGAGCTTTGCTTGGTATCGTTGCCATGCACGATTTTGAGCTTGAGCAGTTGGATGTGAAGACAGCTTTCTTGCATGGAGAACTTGAGGAGGACATATACATGCAACAACCAGAGGGCTTTATAGCCTCAGGAAAGGAAGACTTTGTTTGCCTGTTGAAAAAGTCTCTTTATGGCCTTAAGCAATCGCCTAGGCAATGGTATAAGAGGTTTGATTCATTTATGACTACTCATGGGTTCAATAGAAGCAGTTATGACAGTTGTGTCTATTTTAAGAAGAGTGTTGATGAGTCGTTTGTTTACCTACTCTTATACGTTGATGATATGTTAATAGCAGCCAAGGATAAAGAAGAGATAAGAAAGGTCAAAGTGCAGCTTAGTAAGGAGTTCGAGATGAAAGATTTGGGAGCGGCAAAGAAGATACTTGGGATGGAGATTCTAAGAGATAGAAAAGCAGGAAAATTGTACCTTAGTCAGAAAGGTTATATTGAGAAAGTTCTCTGCAGATTTAATATGCAGAAATCTAAACCTGTTACTACTCCATTAGCAGCTCATTTCAGACTTTCATCTACTTTATCTCCACAATCAGATGATGAGATTGATTATATGTCACGAGTTCCATATTCTAGTGCAGTGGGATCTCTCATGTATGCTATGGTCTGTTCACGTCCAGATTTATCATATGCTGTCAGTGCAGTTAGCAGGTACATGGCAAATCCTGGTAAAGAACATTGGAAAGCGGTCCAATGGATTTTCAGATACTTACGTGGCACTACTGACATTTGTTTGCATTTCGGGAGAAATAGAGATGGAGTCATCGGTTATGTAGATTCTGATTTTGCTGGAGACCTTGATAAAAGGAGATCACTTACAGGGTATGTTTTTACTGTTGGTGGTTGCGCTATCAGTTGGAAAGCTACTTTGCAGACTACAGTTGCACTGTCAACTACAGAGGCTGAGTACATGGCTATTACAGAGGCTTGTAAGGAAGCTATTTGGTTGAAAGGACTGTTCTGTGAACTTAGTGAAGATTTACAGATTACAACAGTCTTTTGTGACAGTCAGAGTGCTATTTTCCTTACAAAGGATCAGATGTTTCATGAGAGAACAAAGCACATCGATGTGCGGTATCATTTTGTGCGTGAGATTATTGCTCGTGGTGATATTGTAGTGAGCAAAGTTAGTACACACGACAATCCTGCTGATATGATGACCAAGTCACTCCATATAGCCAAGTTTGAGCATTGCTTGGACTTGGTAGGTGTTCGTTGCTGAGTTAAGCCCTTTGGGGCTTTTGTGGAAGAGGTGGAGATCAGTTTCATCGAAGATTGTGCGTATTATTCCTTGCATTGGAATTCGTGTCAAGGTGGAGATTGTTAAAGTGTGTGACCCGAATCCGGTTTAGTGACCCGACCCGAAGAGCTCGCGGTGCGACATTTATTGGGAAATTTTCAGGGCTCTGTGGTGGTAGCGGAGGGATCGGGCCGATATGCTCCTGACACCTAACGGTTTCATGAATGGTATGTGGTTTATATGTGGAAAACTGTCTATATGCTCCTGACACATGACTAGATGCACCTGAGTCAATAATCCACTCTATATGATCTCTACATGAAAGGGCTAATCGGTTTGGACCTTTTCTGTTTTCCCCATATAAATATGATGTAATCTAGGGTTTCGGCTTTAACCTATTTTTAGCCGTCGCACTTCTCCCCTTTTGTACCAGATCTTCGATATAGTGAATTTCTCTCCTCTGCCCGTGGTTTTTCCCCGTCTTGGGGTTTCCACGTAAATCTGTGTGTTTTTGCTTGTGTTTTTCATTGTCTATTCTTGATCAAACTCGTAACAGCACAAGTTGTAGAGAACTTGCATGTGATGAGGAGGGTCACAAGTTTGAGGCATAACCAGCTCAATTTTCAAGGAGCATTCTACAATTACCTCCCAATGGTGGGGTAAAAATGGGAAATATCTATTCTATTGGTTCAAAAAGTCACCAGACGATGACGAAGAAGACGAAGAAGACAACGAATAAAATCGCTCAACTCGGCTTTGGATTCTTAAGTCTACAGACTCAACTACACTCTCTCAATTCTGTCTGCTTATATCAATTGCCAAACAATTTCGATTCCAAGCTAACCTGAACCCGATTTCATTAGTAACGGTGACTATTACAAACTGTTTACTACTAATTTTTAGAATTTACTTATTTATTTACTTTTTGTTAATCACGAAGAGTATAAATGCTCCTCATAGGAAATGTGTATGCTTGTATATAAATTGTTTGCATATTTAGTCATATTTCAACTACTCAAATTTGCAGTCTTTTATAGGATGTATATATATGGTCCTGCATGTCTTATCTTTACAACGCGGAATAGGCATGGCCTTTGTAGAGTCTTATACTTAATATTATTCATGGAATAATTCTTTTATATATATATATATTTTGACTTTATGTATGTATGTATGTATGTTATTGCAGAGATCTAAGCTTCAACAGTCTGAGTGGCACTCTTCCGAGCAACTTTGATAAGCTGCAAAATTCAATTCAATATATGTAAGCAGACATTTTCAGATTGTTAGTGCACTAAGATTATAGTTCAAAATTCTTCAAGGAACAAATATTTCATTTTTGTTATCCTATCTTGATTCTCATCCATCATAAACTCAGCATAAATTGCATTTTCTTTTGTAGGTATCTTACTAATAACATGCTACATGGCAAAATACCTACTTGGATCTCGAGCGGCAAAAATGACTTGTAAGTTGTATATATGAGAAACTCATGCACTGAAAATATTTGTATAAATAATTTTTTAATTATGAAACAAGGAAAGCATCTGTTTCATTTTTGTGGCCCAACATTCCAGGGATTTATCATATAACAATTTCACAGAATTATCAGCATCACACAGTTGTCAAGAAGAAAATATGTAAGCGTCCTCAATTACTAATTCCTTTCTCTCTCAATTTAATTTTTCTTAATTAAGACTCTTTAGGGGACTTATCATAGTGATCTTGTTGTTTCACTTATTTTTTTTTCTATTTGCCTCTATGAATTTTGTTTCCAGTTCATCCAGGGATGGAAACTAGTAAATTTGTTTATATAATGCATAATGAATTTATTGGCAAAATGCCTCTGACAAGACCTTTTCTGCAAAAACCATCATTCTTTATTTTTGCTCACTTTTCATCTTTTTTATAGGATATCAACATGCTTGCATTGTTCAGGAAAATTAACGAGTATGTTTTAAAACTATTAGATATTTTATTGTTTCGAAGATTTTCATATTTGACTATTTGGTTCTTTTGTCCTAACTATTTTGTATGTTTCTTTCACAGACTTCCAATTTTTCATAAATTGCGGTGGTCCCATGGTGACTATTAAAGACAGAGACTATGAGGACGACTCATTAAAAGCCGAAGCAGCAAGATCCTCTAAAAGTGACAAATGGGCTTCCATTAGTACAATGTTTTTCTTGGGTAATGAGTCGGAAGCCCCCAATATTGCTGCAAATTCTACAATGTTGAATATGTCCAACCCGGAGTTGTACACAAGTGCTCGGCTTAGTCCTTCATCACTCAAGTATTATGGGCGTTGCTTACAGAAGGGGAACTATAATGTAACTCTTCACTTTGCTGAAATAGTCTTCACAGATGATCAAACATTTGCCAGTGTTGGAAGGCGATTATTTGATGTATCAGTACAGGTGACTGAACTTGTTATGACAATGTTTATGTTGACAATTTGATGTACCGAAAATTTCTTTTATCTTGTCCAACTAGTTTGACAGCTATTAGTTTTGGTTATTCATCTTCCTGAATTCTTGTTGGGCCACGATTAAGATATAAATGGTTTAAGAGGCATGTTAATTTGCTTAGCCTCTTTCATTATGATAAACATGAATATTGAGCATTCGCATAATTTTTCATGCCGTGGCATGCTGTAATATGAAAATTTATCCTATATAATTCGTATTAGGGTTTTGTAATCCAAAGCTGAATGCTAACATTGGATAGGATCTGAAGTATATGGTTATATGTTCCTCCGAGAACAAGATATGATTACATACAGGAGAACTATGACAACATCCTCTTGACTTAATTTTCACCATATGTTGTTTGTAAGCCTCTAGCAGTTCACAGTGTTTAATACATCTATTTCCTTCACTTCATCTCTTTATACTTTATCTATGCGAACATTAGGAATCTTTTTAACTAAAAGTAAGTTTCATGTCATGGTTCTTTCGAGGGTTGTTGCTACTTGATTTGTATTTATACCGTGCATTTAATGTATTACTATGCTTTCAATCCATGCAGGGCCAAAAAGTTTTGCAGGACTTCAATATTGCTAAAGAGGCTAATGGAATTGGTAAGGAAATCAAAAAGAGCTTCAATGCTACTGTTGAAAAAAACGGCATTTTGGAGATTCACTTCTACTGGGCTGGGAAAGGGACTAATGCTATTCCCTGGAGAGGCTCATTTGGACCTCTTATATCGGCTATTTCAGTCACACCAAGTAAGCTTGCAGTTGGTTTTTAATTACTTTTCCATTCTCTTCATTGCCTTATTGGAAATGTTATTTGGGTGTTCTATCCTTCAAGATTTTAATCCCGACACTGGTGACCACAAACTATCACTCGGGGCTATTTTGGCTATTGCTGCTGCTGCTTGTACACTTGCATTGTTCGTGGCAGTTATACTTTGGGTTTGCTGGAGAAGGAAGAAGGCTGAAGATAATGGTAAAAATATGTACTCGAGTTTTACTTGTCCCTCTTTACGTTCCTATGTTAACTGTGCTCTTGTAAAAAGCGGCACTGACATTTGTCACCCATTTTGCTTTATAGAACTCAGAGGGCTAGAGTTGCAGACGAGAAGCTTCAGTTTGAAACAGATTAAAGCAGCAACCAATAATTTTGATCCGGTGAATAAGATAGGTGAGGGGGGATTTGGCCCTGTGTACAAGGTAATTAGTTTCAACCTTAAAGTAAGAGGTTTCATTAAGTATTGTATTCCTTGTGTGTGTGTGTAAGAGGTTTCATTAAGTATTGTATTCCTTGTGTGTGTGTGTGTGTGTGTGTGTGTGTGTGTGTGTGTTATTTTAGTCTAATGAAGCAAGAGAGCTGGGTTGCTAAGAAGGGAAAGTATTAGATGTTTAGGAGAGGGTTTTTTGTTCCTGGCCGAGGGATACAAAAAAGAGGAAATTCCTCCCTCTAATGGTGAGTGGGCAATATTTCTCTCCTTGCCCTCCAAACACACTCCAATCCTGTTTCTTTCGACCTGTTGCTATGCCATATAGTAAAGCTCTGAGCCTAAAATAAAACTTGGTGTCAGGGTATTCTTCCAGACGGTTTGTTGATTGCTGTCAAGCAACTATCTTCGAAGTCTAAGCAAGGAAACCGTGAATTTGTAAATGAGATTGGTATGATATCTGCATTACAGCACCCCAATCTAGCGAAGCTCTATGGATGTTGTATTGAAGGAAATCAGTTGCTGTTGATATATGAATACATGGAAAATAATAGCCTCGCACGTGCTTTATTTGGTTAGTGCTTTCCTTTCTCTTGTGAATGTCAACTTTGAAATTATGGTTCTATGTACCATTTGCAATTTTATTCAATTTTCTATGACAGACTACTTCATGAATAACAGGTCCTGAAAGTGACCGACTGAAACTGGACTGGTCGACAAGGCGTAAGATATGCCTAGGAATAGCAAGGGGCTTGGCATATCTACACGAGGAATCAAGATTAAAAATTGTTCACAGAGACATTAAGGCAACCAATATTCTTCTTGATGATCATCTAAATGCAAAGATATCTGACTTTGGTTTAGCCAAACTCGATGATGAAGAGAACAGCCACATCAGTACTAGGATAGCGGGAACTATGTGAGTATGTCATCATGCCTTGAGCAAGCTATGCTTTTAATAATAGTTTGGAATTTTTTAAATATAACAATATTGTAAGATGATAATATTAATCGTGTATAGCATCATGATAATATGCGAAAGGTTGTTAAGAAACATGTTCCTATAAGGCATGTAGCGCATAGAAAGGACAACACGGCTGTACTAGTATCCATCAAAACTGCAGGAGTATTTTAATGTCTAAAATTTTACAATGAAATGCCTAATGAAGTAAAAGTTATGAACTAAAATAAGATGAAAAATTTCTGACTTGTAGCACTTTTAAATGCTCAACCATGTGAAAAATGAAAATTTTACAATGTCTAAAATTTTCAAAAATTTCTGACTTGTAGCACTTTCAAAACTGCAGGAGTATTTTAATGTCTAAAATTTTACAATGAAAATGCCTAATGAAGTAAAAGTTATGAACTAAAATAAGATGAAAAATTTCTGACTTGTAGCACTTTTAAATGCTCGACCATGTGAAGCGGAATGGAAGGGGGAAGATGTGACGGAGAAGTTATAGAAGAAGAAACTTGGGATTTGATAGGACTTTAGGCCTGTCACCACCACGAGAATATGACAATTACCGACTCCAAGACCTCGTATGCAGAGAGTCCTTAGACCTTACGTCCTGACAACCAGGCCCACTTTAACGTTTCTCACGCTTAAGATTTTAAATGGATGCAAATAAAGTTTACAAACTTTAGATTTTATTCAATTTCTTATTATTTCATAATTAATAAGTTCAATACAAAATTATATATAGGTAAAATAAAGACTAATATGATTTCATATTTAAATTCCTAAATAAACTTAAATAAAAACTCCTAAATAAATAAAAGAGTTTCTCAGATCAGGAAACTAAAAAACTCAAATGTTTTAGAAAAGGAAATTTTAAAAAGACTCAAATAACAAATTCTTAAAAAGACTAAAACAATCTCAAACAATAAAATTTTAAAAAAAGACTCAAATACCAAAATACTAATTTGAATCCAATTTAGATTCTCATCATTCTCCTCAATTTTAAAAAAATTCATCACCTAGCAATGGTATTAAGGGAGCGTAATCCGGTAGAAATCAACAGTATTTTGTAGTTAGAGAATACTTATCCTCAAAGATAAAATTGCAACAAAATATAAATTGAAAGACGAGCATCTTTTATGTAATGTATCAAAATTGCAAACAATAGGAAAGCGTATAAAATCTGTTTACTGGTCAGATGTGGTGGATCGGGGATGATGAAGTCGATGTGATCAACTTCCTCTAGGGATATTTCCAAGAGCGTTGGTATATGATCAACATATGGTTCAAATTTAAGCTCATATGCTGGCTCAGGTTCACCCTCGAGCTCAAACTCATGCTTTAGATTTGGCTTGGGCTTGATCGCGGTCGCAGGCTCCGGATTAGGACAGTGTGTTCAATCTTTGAATATGCCTTTGCTTTTGATTCTATGGTCTTCACTTCGTGTTGCCATCTCATTAATTGTTTGATCATTTGAATAAGTTTATTTGTGTTCTTACATACTGGATCTTTCTCAAGTTTTGGTGGATGTCTAATGAGGTATCGGTGTCACAACATGATCATTGTTTTTGACCTACTCTGGTAAGCCTTGTAATTTTCAAGCCATTATTCTTGAGCTTCACTATCTAATGTGTGCTTCGCATACAAATATTTATACGCATCTGTCAAGCTATGGTGAGAATATAGATGCTCTAACAGATATTTCAACTCATCATAATAATACTGATCAATATATCCATAGGAAGATATGATCCTCTTGACTGCATCGCTTTCAAATATACTTCTTGAATAATAATGACTATATGAATAACCATCATAGTATGGGTGTAATAGCTTAAAGTATCTTAAGTAGTGGGTTAAATTAGCTTATAGCTGGTTCGAACAGTGTAAGGCCCACGGCCCGTTGAGACATTAGCCTTTAATAAAAGCCCCCACTTTTTTTTCTCCTCACTCCCGTTCTTTTCTTTCTTTCGTTTCGCTGGCTCTCGCCATCTCTCGACGAAAGCCCACGAGGGTTTCTTCGGCTCTTCTAGATGCCTCTCACCGATTTCTTCGGCACGAAGCAACCGTTAGGGCGTTGTGGGGAGATGCATCCCCCTCCTCACGCGCCGCAGCCATGTGTCCCTCGATGGGGCTTCGACGCGATCCCTCTGAGCCTCGGTCACCGTCGACGACTTCGGGGTTCCGTCCTTCTCTGCGGCTTGTTAGGGTCCACCAAGCCCTTTGAGACGGTTTGGCTATCAGTTTAACCCCCTCTCTCCCCGCCTTTGGGTTGCTTTTCGGTAAGTATTTCTCTGATTTTTCTTCAAAAGTGTTGCAGATTCCTTGTGTTTTCGGGATTTTCGCGCTTAAAATCTGTAACCAAATTTTTGTGGCTTCATTCTTCTTCCTTGCGCTGGTTTCTTCTTGGTTTCGGTAGACTTCATCTCCCTTTTTCGTTTTCGTTTTCGTTTTCGTTTTCTTCAGTCTGTTTGCATGTTGCTCTATGGTGAAGTATTGGGATTTTTCGGGATAAAAATTGGATTTTTAATACTGTAAAGGATGATTCAGGGGGGAGTGATGTAGGGTTCGAGCCCCTACAATGGTTTAGTGGGTAGGTTTCTCTCGCCTGCTCGTTGTGGAGTCCCGGGGTGCCTTAGGGGTTGTGTTGGTTTGCGGTCTGCCCCCTCTTGCTTGCTGACCCTAGAATCGGTGGCTCCTTAGTCGTCGTTGTTCTCTTTGCTCACTGAAATCCTTGTTGTTGTCCCTTTTCCTGGCGGTCTGTGTTGACTGCTCTTGCGGTTTGCTGATTTCCTGCTGCCATTATGTCCGACTGAGGGTTTTCTCGCTGATTTTTGGTCATTGCTGAGATTCACTTGGATAGGAGCTCTAATATGTTGATCTATAGCCCAGCCCCTTGTTAGGAACCCCGTGGATTTTGTCGTGGACATGGATGCCCCCGCTATATGATGAGAAACCCCCGTTCTGATCTCAAATGGCCTAGAACCTCTAAGGCCATGATGTGGTTAACTTTCGAGCTTTTATTATTATTTTCAGATGTTGCTTTCCTTCGTTTAGTTGGGTTGGCACATAAATACGGTTTGCTGCTTTATTCACCGTTTAGTTTTGACATGTTATACCATGAGAAACATCCATGCTATTTATTGCCTGCCAGTATTATTATTATGTTGTCACTTATGCTGCTAGTACTCTGAGGTTTATTATTACGATTCACTTATGTTGGTCTCTGAGTTGTTGTACCCGACAGTGGAATATCTTGAGCAGGGTTCTTGACAGGACATGTCGTCTCATGACTAGACGACGCAGTCGTCCTATATTGTACCTTATGTCACCTCATGACACTAACAATTAATAAAATGATTACTTTCTGCTTGACTCAATGGGTTTGGAGAAACTTATGATCGAGGGAGTACGGGAGCGACTGGGACCTGATCTATAGCCCCCGTGTTAGGGGGCTTCCATCATTTCTATGGATCCTGAGTCCGAGGGGCAGACAGGGACGGCCATCCTGCTGGGTCCTGGAGCCCCGTCACAGGCCACAGTGTTACAGCTCTTTCAGTACAGTACTTTCTACTTTTGGACTCTGCCCGAGGTCGCACCCTCGCGTTCAAGATAGCTTCCAGATGCACACCGTGCTCCCTTTCATAAGTCACGACCCAGGATTGGTTTACTATAGCTGTTACCGTCTCACAGTAGTTAAGACATTAAAATGCTTATCACATGTTTTCTTTCAGTACACTATTATTTCGCTGATGTTGTTTTTACTTTTCGTAGTACTATTTGCATGCTGTTGTCTTTACTTTTCGTAGTACTATTAACATGCTGTTGTCTTTACTTTTCGTAGTACTGTTAGCATGCCGTTGTCTTTTAGCATGCCGTTGTCTTTACTTTTCGTAGTATTATTAGCATGTTGTTGTCTTTGTTGGAAACTAATAACTCCTCATATGGTTTTGATGATACAAACATATCATTTTATATGTACTAACTCTATCTATGCAGATATTATAGCACTACCATCTAAGATCAGCATCAAGAACACAAGTTGCAGGAAGCATTCACTACAAGACGACGCGTATCGAAGAAACTTTGTATCTTGTACTAAGTGATGTAATCTTTATTTTTCCTCTTGCATATACTTAGAATGTAAAATCCTTGATGATTACATATCTTAGTCGTTTAGGGTTCATCTTCAAAAAATCAAGTCAAAATCCAATTAGTCGGCCAATCCCTAGTACTAGTCGACTAATTACAATAGGAACTCAGTCAAAGCTTTAATTAGTCGACCAATTCCTAGTGTTAGTCGACTAATTGAAATATTAAAAAATTCAGAAAATTCTGAAACTTTGTCAGACCCTTCCTAGAGTCTCTAAGATCATTTTCCCACCATTTCCTAGAGTTTCAAATTTTTTAGTTGACTAATACTTCCTATCAGTCTACTAATCTTTTTTAATTCAAATATTTTAATGGTTTATCATTAAAATATTATATTTTATTAAGAGAAAGTTAGAACTGCCACTAACGGCTAGTTCTAGCAGTTAATAGCAGTTAATAGCCGTTTATAGCCGTTTAAAACAGTTTCCTACCGTTTTAGGAAGTTACCCCTCTTGAAAAGACACTTTAACTACCATTCTATACAGACAGCTTTAATTAGTCGACCAATGCATAAAATTTGTCAACTAATTCTGACAAAAACGGCTCAGATTTTTTTGAAAATTTAGGCAGTTGTATAACGGTTATAAACTACCTCTTTGGACTATAAATAGACCCCCAGACCCCTGCCTAAATTACACGAAAATTCTCTCACTTTCTCTTTTCTTAAGATTTCTCTCTCTCTAGAAAGAGTGTGATTTTCAGATTTCCATAGGAAAAACTCTGCAGAAATTCAGTCCCTATAGGAAGTCCAATTTCCAAGAGTGTTCTACCACAATTCACATCTTGAACCTTGGAGATTCCATCACCAACCTTGCGCAATAATTCCATCAATTATCAAGGCTTTAGGTGATATTGTTTCAACTCTTTCTTTTACTTTATTTGATGAATCTCTTGTTGAAGAGATTGTACAAGTTTGCAATACGGTGAGTGTTGGCATCTTTGTATATTGATTACTTGCGGGGAGTAAGTGTTTTAGTGGATTTAAATCTCTACGGGGTAGAGGACTGGACGTAGGATCACAAGGATCCGAACCAGGATAAAAATCTCTGTGTTTGCGTTTGCATTATTCTGGATTGTGATCTTTTATTTCCGCACTTTCATTGCAATTTTTTATTAACTTTTAATTTTGCAATATCGTCGTGATTTACACTATTCACCCACACTCTAGTGTATTTGATGTACCAGGAGATCCAACATTTGGTATCTGAGCCAAGTTAAGATGGCTTACACCTATCCGACGAACACATCAACGTCTTCTTCACAATTTCCAGAAGGGCATTCTACTACAAGGCCTCCACTATTCAATGGTTCCAACTATTCCTATTGGAAGACAAGGATGGCAATCTACCTCCAAAGCATCGACTACGAACTTTGGAACATGTTGGAAACTCAGTATGAGAAGCCTACAACTCCATATGCCCAGTGGACCACAAATGACAAATCTGCTGCAACCCGCAACTCCAAAGCAATGAATGCACTATTCTGCGCAATGGAAAAAATGTGTTCAATGTCTCCCAGGCCAAAACTGCATATGACATCTGGCATACACTCCAGGTAACTCATGAAGAAATTAATAAAGTTAAGAAAACTAAAATCTTTGTTCTTGTCCACAGGTTTGAGTTATTCAGAATGAAGGAGAATGAACCAATTGGAGAAATGATCACTCGTTTCACCGACATTGTCAACTCCTTAATTGCCCTTGGCAAAACTTACTCTCAAACTGAACAAGTAGCCAATGACTTATCAACACTCACCGTTGAAAGCCTCGTTGGAAACCTGATGGCCTACGAAGTGCAACTCCAAGATCGTAAAGAACAAGCAGATACAAAGAAGAAAACTCTTGCCTTCGTCGCTCCATCAGACACCGATGACTCAGACATGGACGATGAAGACATGGCACTAATAACTAGAAACTTCAAGAAGTTTCTACGAAGAGGTAAGTTTAAAAGTTTTAAGCCTAAAACTACTGATGCTTCTTTATTTTTCAATGCAACAGACCAGGTCATATGAAAAAGGATTGTCAACTACTTAAGCCTAAAGAAAGGACATTCAACAACTTCAGAAAGGATAAGAAGTTCGAAAATAGAAAGAAGGCACTAGCAGCAACATGAGACTCTTCATCTTCAGATGAAGAAGAAGAAGTCAACAATCAATCAAATGAAGAAAATGCTCATATGTGCTTTATGGCACAAGATGATAATGAGGTAAGTGTTTTAAATAATGAAGAATTATTAGAAACCTTTAATGATTTATATATGAGATTCAAGAAATTGAATTCTCAACATAAGGCATTAGTTCTTTCTCATCAAGAACTAACCTTATTATCTTCTTCATTAGATAATATTAAAATTGAGAAAGATTTATTATCTTCTCAAAAATGTTAAGTTAGTACAATGAGATTCTCAAATCTGAGAATCATAATATGGTTACATGTATTTTTACTTTATATAAAGATATTTCTTCTTTAAAGTTGAAATATGATAATATGTCTTCTAATATTAGCAAATTCAATAAAGGAAAGAATAATCTTGATGATTTACTTAGAATACAACATCCTGCAAATCATAGACAAGATTTGGGGTATGAGAATATTCCCAAATCTAATATTTTTGGTAAGGACATTTTAGAAGAGAAAAAGCATGTATCTATTAATGCTAAGAAAATTGATTCTTTGAAGATAGATATTATTCATACTCCAAAGAAGACAATTTTTCTTACATCTTCTAAGAAAACAATTATGCATAATATTTGGGTTCCCAAAGATATATGTTTATATGATAAGGATTTGTATATATCTAATTTTATGCAAAATGTTATTCTTTCTTCTAACTATTTGAAGAAACTAAATTCCATTTGGGTTTGGTTTCCTAAGGACTAGTTTTAAGGACCCATATAAAAAGGGTACCAATATTTATTGTTTATCTTTCAGGTACCCATAAAGGAAAGATGGATGCTAGATAGTGGATGTTCTAAACACATGACCGAGAACATCAAACTTCTATCAACCGTACAATTCAAAGATGGTGGCACAGTTACTTTTGGTGATAACAACAAAGGTAAAGTGATTGGCATCGGAACAGTTGGTGATCCAACAAGCCAATCATCGAAAACATGCTCCTCGTCGTTGGTTTGAAACATAATCTATTATCCATTTCTCAATTATGCAATAAAAATTTTAAAATAGTTTTCGAAAAGAATGCATGCATTATATATGATTTAGATATGTCTAATATTTTATTCCAATGTAATCGTAAGAATAATATATATACTATGCATGAAAGTATCATCTAATAATCATTGTTTACTAGCATCAACAGATAATACTTTATTATGGCATAAACGTTTTGGACATGCTAACTTTAAGCATTTAGCACGTATTTCAAAATATAAGTTAGTTTCTGGTATGCCTAATATATCTTTTACGCATTCACAATTTTGTAATGCATGTCAACAAGGTAAGATGCATAAATCCTCCTTCAAATTAATAGATGTTATTTCTACAACGAGACCACTTGAACTTTTACATTTAGATTTATTTGGTCCTTCTAGAATAACATCTTTTAGTGGTAGTAAGTATGCATTTGTAATTGTTGTTGATTATTCAAGATATACATGTGTATTATTTTTGAAACATAAAAATGATGCATTTGAAGAATTTACAATATTTTGTAAAAGAATTCAAAATTTAAAATCTTCATCCATTGTTACTATTCGTAGTGATCATGGAGGAGAATTTGAAAATGAATTATTTACAAAATTTTGTAATAAAAATGGTATAACACATAACTTTTCTTTTCCTCGAGCCGCACCACAAAATGGTGTAGTTGAAAGGAAAAATAGAACATTACAAGAATGTGCTAGAACCATGTTATGTGATAATAATCTACCAAAGTATTTTTGGGCAGAAGCTGTCGCTATTGCATGTTATGTTTTGAATAAAATATTGGTTAGACCACAATTGAATAAAACATGTTTTGAATTGTTTTATGATCGTATTCCTCGTGTTTCTTATTTTAAGGTTTTTGGTTGTAAATGCTTTATTCTTAATACTAAGGATTCATTGGATAAGTTTGATTCTAAATCCGATGAAGGTATTTTTGTATGATATTCTACACGTAGTAAAGCATATAGGATTTATAATAAAAGAACCTTATGTATAGAGGAATCTCTTCATGTAAATTTTAATGAGAATTTTTCTTCTATTACTTAATTAGATGAAGATGATTCTATTCCTATCGTTTGCTCTTTAGAAAACACTAAGTTAAATGATGATGATACTAATAATCCCATTCCTGAGATTATACCTGAAAATACAAATCTTCCTAAAGTATTTGTTCAAGTTCCTAATCATCCACATGATCTAGTTATTGGAGATATTATAGAGTAAGAACTAGATCACAAATTGAACAAATGACTAATTGTGCATTTATTTCATCCATTGAACCAAAGAATGTTATTGAAGCATGTAAAGATAGTTCATGGATTTTAGCAATGCAGGAAGAACTTAATCAATTCAAAAGGAATGATGTATGGGAATTAGCATCTAGACCTTCAGATCATCCTGTAATTGGTATTAAGTGGGTATTTAAGAACAAATTAGATGAATCTGGACAAGTAGTTAGAAATAAGGCTAGATTAGTCGCACAACGTTATAATCAGGAAGAAGGCATAGATTATGATGAAACTTATGCTCCTGTAGCAAGATTAGAGTCTATTAGCATGCTTTTAGCATATGCATGTTACAAGGATTTTAAGTTATATCAAATGGATGTTGAGCGCATTTTTAAATGGTATTATAAAGGAAGAAGTCTATGTAGAACAACCACCAGGATTTCAACATGAAAGTTTGGATAATCATGTTTTCAAATTAAAGAAAGCATTATATGGATTAAAACATGCACCTCGTGCTTGGTATGAAAGATTAAAGAACTTTCTCTTAAAATCTGGTTATTCTATAGGAAAGATAGACTCTACTTTATTTACCAAACATATAGATTCTGAAGTTATCATTATACAAATATATGTTGATGACATAATTTTTGGTTCTACTAATGATTTTCTCTGTCAAGAATTTTCTAAGGAAATGCAGAATGAATTTGAGATGAGTCACATGGGTGAATTAACATACTTCCTTGGACTTCAAATCAAACAAATGAAGGAATGTATTTTATACATCAAAGTAAGTATACAAAGGAACTCATCAAAAGGTTTGGATTAGAGAATTCTGCAAAAAACGTACTCCAATGGGTACTTCATCAAATCTTGATAAGGATCCAAATGGTAAGAGTGTTGATCAAACATTATATCGATGTATGATTGGATCATTACTTTATCTTACCGCAAGTAGACCAGATATAATGTTTTCTGTGTGTGTATGTGCTAAATATCAATCTGATCCTAAATTATCACATTTGACTGCCGTCAAAAGTTAATTAGCTATATAAAACATACATCTGATTTTGGTTTAAATTATCCAAAATCAAGTTCTTTTGATTTAGTTTCATATAGTGACGCAGATTTTGCAGGTTGCAAATCTGGTCGTAAGAGTACAAGTGGTATTTGTCACTTTTTAGGATATGCATTAGTGTCATGGTTTAGTAAGAAACAAAACTCTGTTTCTTTATCTACAACAGAAGCGGAATACATTGCCGCTGGTTTAGCATGTGCACAGATTTTATGGATGAAACAAACAATTTTAGATTACGGCATTAAATGTGACACGTGTCCAATCATGTGTGACAACACTAGTGATATAAATCTATCCAAAAATCATGTACATCATGCACGCACTAAGCACATAGATATACGACATCACTTCTTGGATGACCATGTTCAAAAAGGTGATATTATTCTTAAATATATTGATACTAGGAATCAAATAGCTGATATCCTTACTAAGCCCCTTAAGGAAGAGGCTTTTCTTAAATTAAGAAGAGAACTAGGTATTATTAGTGAATCGGCATTTTAACTATATAGTATAGTTATATATAAGTTATTATCATTTTATGATTTTTCCTGGATATTTCAGAATTTATTCATATTCTAATTCGTCGACTAATCAAATATATTAGTCGGCTAATACTCTAGATTTAATTAAATATATATAAACGACCTGTTTTTGAATATTAAATATTTTTTATTATTTTATTTTCGGTCAAACTAGAATATAATTATGGGAAGATTCCAAAGTCAATTTTTTTTTGAATTTTCCCTCTCAAAAGTACTTTCCAAGTACTAAGGGATTAGACCTTTCCCTTCCAATCACTTACACAAAGTACAAGTACTTTAAGTCAACCATCTTTTGTTCATTCCCTAGGCTACCATGCGTCAGCACTTTTTGACAGCAACACATTTTTTTATTAAAATTTTAAATTTTTTCCGCCTCTTTTCAAAACAGTCCAGTTCCCTTCATTAATTAGTCGACCAGTAGTTCGTACTAGTCGACTAATCGCTGAAGAACACGAATTTCCAGAGCAGTTTTCGGTGTGGTTTTTGAGTCAATCTTTGATCAGTTTTGATCCGATTCTCTTCCCAGTGGTTAGGAAACGTTTTCATAACTACTTAGGAGTTATTACATTGTCATTTGAAGATTCAAATTCAAAATTTCCCTCTTCAAATCATTTTATAAATATACACATACTCCTTCATCTTCCTCCTCATATGAGAAAGCCATTATCTCAATATTCCCTCAAATCTTTCGGTTTTAGAAGTAGAGTTCATAAATATTCTGTAGGAAAGCTTCATCCTTCCCTCATGGCTTCATCTTCCAATCCTCTCCATCAACGACGTCCAAATCCGGCCGCCACCGTCGAAAAGGCAACCTTTTTCCCCGAAAGGGCCATCAACTTCTCCGAATCCATCATCCAAAATCTCAACATTCATCATCTCATTGATGCCGTTTCTCTATTCCATCTTTGGTGTACCGTTCATCCATACTACCCCGTCCTCATCAAGCAATTCTTTACTAACATGAGGGTGGTAGAGAATGGGGGTATCATCTACCTCGACACCAAAGTGAAGGGCATCACCATCCACCTCGACTACGACTCCCTTGCCAAAAGCCCTCGTTTGCCCCGTGTCCGCACAAATTTCCTTGGCCAAACCTCCTTGGACAACCCCGAACTTATCAACCGATTAAGCCCCAATTTTCGGATTGGTATGTCCGCCAAAGCCTTGAACCCAATTCCTCGCATTTTACTCAAAATCATCACTTACAATCTTCTCCCTAAGAGTGGCTCCCTCAATTACGTTAATGAGACCCGTAGTAGGGCTCTCTATGCCATTATGGGAGGGATTAAAGTGGATTGGACAAGCACCATTATGATTGTCTTGATTAAACCAATCAAGCAACATATCTTCCTTCCTTGTGTCATCACTCAAATTCTCCAACACTTCCGTGTACCCTTGGAGAATGAAGTTTGGGTTTTCAACCCTCAATAATTTGATCACTCCGTCGTCAACCGTATGGTTCTCCCACCTCTTCCTCCTCCCGAAGACGAAGAAGAAGAAGCCGAGCTCGAACGTGTCACCCCTCCTTCAAGTCGCCGCAAGCAAACTGTCAACCCTTATGCTAGGCCTCCCTCACGGCCTACCCTCCAAGACCAAATTGACCAACTTCGTGAGGACGTTAATTCCGGTTTCGGTGGAATCCAAGAGCATCTTAGTGGTTTTGAGACCAATATTGGCGGTGTTAGGAAGGATATGGAGAAAGGATTCGAGGCTTTGCAACTCACTCAAGCCGAAATCCTAAGTTCCCTCCAACACTGAGCTCCATACACACTCGTTTTCCGCCTCCATCATCCTCGAACAATTAGGCACAACTCTGGACTGTCAGCATTTAGTCGACTACTACCGTAGCCTAGTCGACTAATTATTATTAAGGCTTGTTTATTGTATGTTTTTAAGTTTGTTTTGTGTATGGTTGATGTCGTTGGGTCTCTGATGTTTTTACTTCATATCAATCAGTGTATCTGTATCTTCCTATGGCATGAATGAAATTCGGTTTTCTTTTAAAAATTCTGTTATTTAAAATTCTGGTCGACTAATACCACTGATTAGCCGATTAATTAGTACTATCACCCCATTTTTGATAATTTGATGGGGGGAGAAATATGCATATAAATTTTAGATTCTTTGCATTGGTTTCTGAACTTTCAGTATTATAATTTGACAGGGGGAGAAACTTTATACATTTTTACTAACCATTATTAAATATTATTATATTATGATTATTATAATAAGATCTTTAACGTGAAATGTACTCATATTCTCTTGCATATAAGGCATATCTTTAGGGGGAGTATTTAAGTAAATACATGACAAATTTTCCATTGTTATAAATTCGTTAGTCATATATTATTATAATATTCAATGTTTGTAAAATTATCCAAAAGGGGGAGAATGTTGGAAACTCATAACTCCTCATATGGTTTTGATGATACAAACATATCATTTTATATGTACTAACTCTATCTATGCAGATATTATAGCACTACTATCTAAGATCATCATCAAGAACACAAGTTGCAAGAAGCATTCACTACAAGACGGCGCATATCGAAGAAACTTTGTATCTTGTACTAACTGATGTAATCTTTATTTTTCCTCTTGCATATACTTCGAATGTAAAAGAATTGATGATTGCCTATCTTAGTCGTTTAGGGTTCATCTTCAAAAAATCAAGTCAAAAATCCAATTAGTCGACCAATCCCTAGTACTAGTCGACTAATTACAATAGGAACCCAGTCAAAGCTTTAATTAGTCGACCAATCCCTAGTGTTAGTCGACTAATTGAAAAAATAAAAAATTCAGAAAATTCTGAAACTTTTCAGACCCTTCCTAGAGTCTCTAAGATCATTTTCCCACCATTTCCTAGAGTTTCAAATTTTTTAGTCGACTAATACGTCCTATCAGTCTATTAATCTTTTTTAATTCAAATATTTTAATGATTTATCATTAAAATATTATATTTTATTAAGAGGAAGTTAGAACTGCCACTAACGGCTAGTTCTAGCAGTTAATAGCCGTTAATAGCCGTTTAAAACCGTTTCCTACCGTTTTAGGAAGCTACCCCTCTTGAAAAGACACTTTAACTGCCATTCTATCCAGACAGCTTTAATTAGTCGACCAATGCATAAAATTCGTCGACTAATTCTGACAAAAACGGCTCAGTTTTTTTGAAAATTTAGGCAGTTGTACAACGGTCATAAACTGCCTCTTTGGACTATAAATAGATCCCCAGACCCCTGCCTAAATTACACGAAAATTATCTCACTTTCTCTTTTCTTAAGATTTCTTTCTCTCTCTAGAAAGAGTGAGATTTTCATATTTCCATAGGGAAAACTCTGCAGAAATTCAGTCCCTACAGGAAGTCCAATTTCCAAGAGTGTTCTACCGCAATTCATATCTTGAACCTTGGAGATTCCATCACCAACCTTGCGCAATAATTCCATCTATTATCAAGGCTATAGGTTAATTGTTTTTACTCTTTCTTTTACTTT
This sequence comes from Scilla litardierei, assembly GCA_030789695.1. Lineage (NCBI taxonomy): Eukaryota > Viridiplantae > Streptophyta > Magnoliopsida > Asparagales > Asparagaceae > Scilla > Scilla litardierei. The sequence continues at coordinate 201,328,078 of CM061136.1, forward strand.
ATTTGGTGAATCTCTTGTTGAAGAGATTGTACAAGTTTGCAACACGGGGAGTGTTGGCATCTTTGTATATTGATTACTTGCGGGGAGCAAGTGTTTTAGTGGATTTAAATCTCTATGAGGTAGAGGACTGGACGTAGGATCACAAGTATCCGAACCAGGATAAAAATCTCTGTGTTTACGTTTGCATTATTCTGGATTGTGATCTTTTATTTCCGCACTTTCTTTGCAATTTTTTATTAACTTTTAATTTTGCAATATCGTCGTGATTTACACTATTCATCCCCCTAATGTATTTGGTGTGCCAGGAGATCCAACAGTCTTTACCTTTCGTGGTACCATTAGCATGTTTTATATATCGTCGACTCCTCTGAGCGTGGTACAACTTTTGTTGTCTACCTAGGTGACACCCAGGGTTACACGGAGACGTCGGGCCAGCAATTCCCGATCCAGGACGTCAGGCGTTGAGCGCGGTTTGCTCATAAGTACCCCAGAGGCTCACCTTTTGTACTTTTGGTTGTAGGTTGGATCGGACTTGAGAGTTGTACTTTTGTTCCCAGTTTCATTTCTGCTATCTATGTGAGTATCTCTTTTACTTTCCTGTCTGTTCTCTTTGTTTCACTGGCACATGCTGGACCTGCACATGCATATCTAACACTAGTAACGGCCCCGGGAGTTGGGACGTTACAAAGTGGTGGCCCATGCAGGCCCCTGCAAACACCTCGTAAACAATGCTGGACAGACGGGAAAGTACGTATTTGAAATACTCACTGACCCGATCTTGGCATATGATACAAATGCATGAAAGTTTTCGTGCGCAAGAGACATAGACCATCCAGGAGAGCACTTATGGCTTCAGGATCAGGGTCTGGTGGCGTCGGGTCGAACACGATGCACCAGATTTCGGACGCAGCTTTGCGGGAGATGGTTCAGGCGATCCAGAAGGAGCCTAGGGAAGGCAGGGTCCAGCAGGGTCGCTGCGACCGCCGGTGTTTGTAGGACTGGGAGATGCACTGGTTGCAGAAGGGTGGATACGCTCGATCACCGACATGCTAAAGGCAGCGGAGGCTTCCCCGCCTTGTGGGTTAACATGGCGACGTCCAGTTGATGGGAGAGGCCAGTAACTGGTGGGATGCGGTAGAGGATCAGTTCGTAAAGCCTGTCTCATGGGATACTTTCAAGGAGTTCGATGACCAGTATTTCTCACCAGAGGCACAGTTGGAGCTAGAGGCTCAGTTCATGAACCTTCAGCAGGGCTCCATGTCAGTAGTGGAGTATGATGCTGAGTTTTCCAAACTCGACAGGTACATACGTCAATGCATAGTAGTTAACCATGCTTGTGTATGTTCCTAATGATTGGCGTTTTAGGTTTGCCAAGGATGCAGTGTCTACCCCTGCAACTCAGGCGAAGAGGTTTCGGCAGGGCTGGACATTGATATTCGTGACAAATTGGTGGGACTCAGGCTGACGAACCACGCTGAGATGCTCTCTGCTGCTCGAGAGTACGAGCATGTGCAGCGGGAGCGGGCACGACTGCAGCAGGCATGGGTCCATCAGAGACAGCCACTACCTTCTTCCACTACTTATGCGGGATCTGGACGGCGGCAACCCCAGCCACCTGCACCTGTCAGACAGCTCCACCGACCTATCCAGCAGACGCAGTTCAAGAGACCTGCGCCCTAGCAGCAACAACAGCAGTACCAGCAGCCCCAGCAGCAGCCGTCGCAGTACCAGCAGCATCAGCCATGACGTCCTGTTCCGAGTTGTTTCCATTGCGGCAAGTTAGGGCACGTTAGGGCAGAATGCAGGTCGCTCCTAAACCTGTGTCTCGTCTGTGGGGCATGGGACCACACTGCCAGGGATTGTCCACGGAAGGAGCGGAGATCTTCAGCCCCAGTTTCGACTTCAGCACTTACTCCGGTTGGAGATGCTCATCGTGGGCCTCCACTTCCACCTCAGCAGGGGCGTACCAGCAGGGCAGGCCGCGAGCTCCACCCTACAGACATCAGACGTTTACCATGACCGCTGCAGAGGCCAACGCTACCGGTCAAGTCATCACAGGTACATCTCTTTTATTTTCAGCAGTTGGTTATTTCCTACATTAGTTGCAGCATAATTAGACTTAGTGTTTTCCCTTAGGTGTAATATTGGTGGCTTGCAAGCCCGCCCTGGCATTATTCGACTCGGGAGCTTTCCATTGCTTCATATTAAGACGTTTTGTCGACCAGCATGGAGTTCTTAAGTCACCACTCGCCTCTGGTTGGGATGTCAACACCGGATGAGTGCTGAACACGTCCAGTGGATGCTCATCTTGTTCCGTAGTAATATGCAAACGAGAGCTGTATGCAGATTTCTTAATCATTGAGATACCGAGTTTTGAAGCTGTCTTTGGGATGGACTGGCTAGGATCATTCTACGCCACCATCGACTACCATCGTGGGGTGGTGATATTCGAGATGCCTGATCACCCGAGGTTCGAGTTTGTCCGAGGCACCATATATATCTACATGACCGATCAAGTTCAGAGCCAGACCAGCAGATGCAATAGCGGCCGATATGGATGCGGAGCCAGAGAAGCCGGAAGTTGTGCGGAAATTCTTGGACGTGTTTCCAGAGGAACTTGCAGGTTTGCCCCCAAACCATGGTATCAAGTTTCCGATTGAATTATTGCCAGGTGTCCAGCCAATATCTAAGAAACCGTATCGCATGGCACCATCGGAGTTAGAGGAAGTACTGGCCCAATTGGAGGACCTTTTGCAGAAGGGATGGATATAGGCTAGTGTATCATCTTGGGGCGCGCCAGTATTGTTAATGAAGAAGGACGGGACCAGACGGATGTGCATCGACTACAGGGAGCTCAATAAGGTTACGTTGAAGAACGAGTACCCCCTTCCCCGCATCGATGATTTGTTTGACCAGCTTGGTGGGTCCAGTGTTTATTCCAAGTTGGATCTCAGAACTGGTTACCACCAAGTGAGGGTTAAGGAGGATGTGCCCAAGACCGCATTTCAGACCAGATATGGGCACTATGAGTTCTTGATAATGCCGTTTGGCGTTACGAATGCAACGGCAGTGTTCATAAGTCTGATGAACCTGGTGTTGTACGAGCACTTGGACAAGTTCGTGGTAGTGTACATCGATGACATCCTGGTATACTCAAGGAATATGCAGGAGCACGCAGAGCATTTAAGGAATGTACTTGGGACCCTGAGGCGTCATCGGTTGTACGCCAAGCTCAGCAAGTGTGAGTTTTGGTTGAGCAAGGTGACCTTTATTGGTCACTTAGTGTCTGGGAAAGGAATCTCTGTGGATCCAGAGAAGGTGTCAGCAGTTCAGAAGTGGCCAACCTCTACGTCAGTGACGGAGAACCGGAGCTTCTTAGGACTTGCTGGATATTATCGGAGATTCATTCAGGACTTCTCGAAGATCGCAGAGCCGATGACGCGGTTGACAAGGAAGGGTGTGCTGTTTGTATGGACCAAGGCATGCAATAATGTTTTTGAAGAGCTGAAGAAGAGATTGACTTCCGCACCCATTTTGATTATCCCTGATCAGATGGGAGAATTTGAAGTGTTCTGCGATGCATCTGGCAAGGGTCTTGGATGTATACTACATCAACATAGTCGAGTCGTGGCATATGCGTCTAGACAGCTAAAGGTCCACGAGAGAAACTACCCCACTCATGATCTAGAGTTGGCGGCAGTTATCTTTGCTTTGAAGATCTGGAGGCACTTCTTATTGGGAGAACAGGTGAAGATGTTTACCGACCACAAGAGTCTGAAGTACTTGTTTACTCAGAAGGAGCTGAACATGCGGCAACGTCGGTGGGTTGAGCTCATGGCAGACTATCACATTGACCTTCAGTGCCATCCTGAGAAGGTCAATGGTGTACCTGATGCACTGAGTCGTCTTCCAGCAGTAATAACCCTTACGACTCAGTGGAAGCTCCAGCAGGAGATCAGAGAGATGTGGATAGAAGTGGTACCGTCAAGAATGACTGCTGTCTTGATGAACCTACAGATTCAGTCGACCTTAGTGGATCGAATCAAGGCCACCCAGGATGAGGATGCCAGGTTGCATAGGATCAGAGAGTCAGTTCTAGCAGGGGAGGCCAGAATTCCGCATCCATGAAGACAAATCCTTGAGGTATGGCAGCCGGATATGTGTGCCGTCAGGAGATATCAGGGAGGAACTGTTGAGGGAGGCTCACAGTTCTCCATATTCCATTCACCCCGGCGGAACGAAGATGTACTGTAAAGGCCCGTTGGGCCTTTATTTTAGTTTTCCCCCACGTGTTTCCCCCTCTCTCTCCCACTCGTTCTCTCTCCCCGATCCTATCTCTCTCTCGCGTCTCTCTTTCTCTCTCTCGCTTGTAAGCAGCCACCGGCAAAAAAAACTCCACCGCCTCATCTCTCTCTCTCTCTCTCTCTCTCTCGCCGAGTCTCTCTCTCTTTCCTTCACCCCGAAGGAACTCCGCTCGGCATCTCCCCTCTTGCCACCTCACTCGACACGTGGCGTGGGCTCGTGCCTCCAACGACGCCCCAAATCCTAGGGTTTGACACGTTTTCTCTTCAAATCGAGGCCATTCTCCTACGTGTCGAGATCTTAACTTCTCAGGTTTCCTATTCCTCTCTATTTAAGCCCGATTTGACCCCTAGGGTTTCGGTTTTCTCAAAAAGGTGAAATTTTTCATGCAAAAATTTGGTTTTCTCTCTTGTTTCGAGTTCGGCCTGAGCCCTAGAGGTGGGATTTCTCTGTGATTTCACCATCAGTCCACGATTTGAGGTAAAATCACTCTGATTCTCTAGATTTTGGATTTTAAAGTTATGAATTTGCCCCTTTAGCTTTCTGCGATGATGAATCTGAGCTCCGGGCGAGGCGGCGAACTACGCCGCAGCCCTGATGACCCTTGAAATAACTTCTGTTAGATCTGCCCCTTGTCTGAAGTGGGTAAAAATCTGTTTTTCCCTTGACTGCGGCTGTTTTGGGTATTTTCCCTTCGCTGAATCTATCCAGTTAATTCTGTTCTCTGCTGAAATACTTTGAGGCCACATTATGACTGAAAATAGTCTCCATGACAGAAACTTGTTATTGGCTCTAGGATTTTTTCCCTTACTATATCTGTTGGAAATTTTCAGAATTGAATAATCGTTGGTATAGGGTGTATGTTGGCTTAGTAATCTCCCAATGATTGAATATGAGGGTGTAGGCCTCAAAGGCCGTCGGAAAGTATGGAAAAAGCTGCCTGAAGGATCACAATTTACTGTGTCCCTAGGATCATAAAAAGTTGCCTGAAGGATCACAAATTACTGCCCCTAGGATCATAAAAAGCTGCCTGAAGGATCATATGAAAACCATTAATAAATGGTTAAGTCCCGAAAAGATCAATGATGAAAACTATCTGAGATCACCAGATTGTCCCTCCCTCATTTGACCATTCCCCCATAAATTCCAAGAGTATGATAAATGGAAGTTGCCTTTACTTGCAGGTTCGCTCTTATATTTATTTATATTCAAGTTTCAGTTTGTTTGGCATATTAGGATAGCATGATATTAATTGCCATATCAATGTTTATATTTATTTAATTTCTGCACTCTTAAAACATATTGAATATCATGATGCTCTTTATTAAGTTGATAAGTGGCCCATGACATTGGACTAGTTGGTATATTAGGTGTGCTATGGAAATAATGATTCGAAATTCAGCGAACTGTTTATATGTTTAGAATGAATGAGAATGTGAATTGAAATCAGAATGTCATAGCACACCAATATACAAATTGAGTCTAATGTGGCTTTATAATTCAATTCGCTTTGGAAAATCGTGCTTGAAACATTGTGTAGAATAACACTTGGACTATATTACTGAGGCACTGAGAGGTGTACACTATTATACACTTGACACTTCAGACTCACGGGTTTTGGGGTAAATCATATTAGAGAGAGTGCGGGAACGACTGGAGCCACGCTCCTATTGACTTGACCGCATCAGGTAGTTCCGACCGAACTGGCCTATTCCACGGACTGTGACAGAGATACGTAGCTTCTTGGGGATGGCTGGTTATTATCGAAGGTTTATTAAAGATTTCTCGAAGATCGCGGAGCCTCTGACGCGATTAACGAGAAAGGATGTAGTGATCGTTTGGTCCAAGGCATGTGATGATGCTTTTCAGGAGCTAAAGAAGAGATTGACAACCGCCCCAATTTTGGTTATTCCTGATCGGACGGGAGGATTTGAAGTATTTTGTGATGCGTCAGGAAAGGGACTTGGATGTGTATTACACCAGCATGGCAGGGTTGTAGCTTATGCATCCAGACAGTTGAAGAACCATGAGAAGAATTATCCTACCCATGACTTGGAGTTGGCAGCGGTTATTTTTGCATTGAAGATGTGGAGACATTTCTTGTTAGGAGAGCATGTGAAGATATTCACAGATCATAAGAGTTTGAAGTATATCTTCACTCAGAAAGAGCTTAACATGAGACAACGCCGATGGATAGAATTGATGGCAGATTATGATATTGACCTTCAATATCATCCTGGAAAGGTCAATGTTGTGCCTGATGCGTTGAGTCGTCTACCAATGGTATTGACGCTTACGACTCAATGGAAGCTGCAACAAGAGTTCAGGGAGATGAAGATAGATGTGGTTTTGCCTGGGTTGACTTCCTCATTGAAGAATATGCAGATTCAGTCCACTTTGGTAGATAGAATCAAGGCGGCTCAGGTAAATGATGAAAAGTTACAGAAGATTAGGAATCTGGTGTTGGCAGGTCAGAGATCAGAATTCCGAATTCATGAAGATGGGTCCTTGCGGTATGGTAGCAGGATATGTGTGCCGTCTGGAGATATTCGAGAGGAATTGTTCAAAGAAGCACATAGTTCACCATATTCCATTCATCCAAGCGGGACCAAAATGTATAAGGACCTGAGGCAACATTATTGGTGGCATGGTATGAAGAGAAGTGTTTCCAGGAGTGTAGCGAAGTGCATGGTGTGCCAGCAGGTTAAGGCTGAACATCATCGTGTTGCTAGTTTATTACAGCCTTTACCTATACCGGAATGGAAATGGCAGCACATAACGATGGATTTTGTGACTGTACTACCTAGAAGTACGAGGCATAATGATGATGTCTGTGTGATTGTTGATCGATTGACTAAGTCAGCACATTTCATTCCCTTCAGAGTTGGTCAGTCCACAGAAGTGCTTGCCAGGAAATATATGGAAGAGATTGTTAGACTTCACGGTGTTCCTGTAAACATCGTTTCTGATCGAGACACTCGTTTCACATCACATTTCTGGAAGAGCTTACAGGATCATCTGGGGACACACTTGAGTTTTAGTTCGGCTTATCATCCGCAGACAGATAGTCAATCTGAACGCACTATTCAGATCTTAGAGGATATGCTGCGTGCATGTATGCTAGACTTCAAGGGATCATGGGAAGATCATCTTCATCTCGTGGAGTTTGCATATAACAACAGCTATCAGGCCAGTATCGACATGACTCCTTTTGCAGCCTTATATGGAAGGAAGTGTCGTTCTCCTCTGAGTTGGGATGATGTGGGTGACAGGGATTGATGGGACCAGAAATGATTATAGAAGCTGTGGATGTTGTGCGCACTATCAGGGAGAAGCTTCAAGTGGCACAAGATCGGTATAAGCACTGGGCAAATGCGAAGCGAAGACATTTAGAGTTCCAGCCTGGTGATCATGTTTTCTTGAAGATATCTCCTACTAGAGGCATGATTCGATTTGGACGAAGAGGAAAGCTCAGCCCTCGTTATATTGGACCTTTTGATGTCTTGGAGCGCGTAGGTGAAGTGGCATATAGACTTGACTTCCTCCATCCTTGGAAGGAGTGCATGATGTGTTCCACATATCTCAGTTGCGCAAGTAGTAGGAGACCCGTCACATGTTGATCACTCTGAGATCACAGTGCGGCCTGATCTGACTTATGAACAACAACCAGTGCGGATCATTGATCGTGAGCAGAAGGCCCTTCGAAACAGAGTTGTCAATCTGGTGAAAGTGATGTGGCATCGAGACTCTCCTGGAGAATCCACCTGGGAAAGGGAGGACGAGATGCGAGAACGTTTTCATCATTTGTTTGTTGTATCTTTGTTTTGTTTTGTTTTTGTAATTCTGTGGACGGAATTTTTTGTAAGGATGGTAGAATGTAAAGGCCCGTTGGGCCTTTATTTTAGTTTTCCCCCACGTGTTTCCCCCTCTCTCTCCCACTCGTTCTCTCTCCCCGATCCTATCTCTCTCTCTCGTCTCTCTTTCTCTCTCTCTCGCTCGTAAGCAGCCACCGGCAAAAAAAACTCCACCGCCTCATCTCTCTCACTCTCTCGCCGAGTCTCTCTCTCTCTTTCCTTCACCCCGAAGGAACTCCGCTCGGCATCTCCCCTCTTGCCACCTCACTCGACGCGTGGCGTGCGCTCGGGCCTCCAACGACGCCCTAAATCCTAGGGTTTGACATGTTTTCTCTTCAAATCGAGGCCATTCTCTTACGTGTCGAGATCTTAACTTCTCAGGTTTCCTATTCCTCTCTATTTAAGCCCGATTTAAGCCCCAGGGTTTCGGTTTTCTCAAAAAGGTGAAATTTTTCATGCAAAAATTTGGTTTTCTCTTGGTTTTGAGTTCGGTCTGAGCCCTAGAGGTGGGATTTCTCTGTGATTTCACCATCAGTCCACGATTTGAGGTAAAATCACTATGATTCTCTAGATTTTGGATTTTAAAGTTATGTATTTGCCCCTTTAGCTTTCTGCGATGATGAATCTGAGCTCCGGACGAGGCGGCGAACTACGCCGTAGCCCTGATGACCCTTGAAATAACTTCTGTTAGATCTGCCCCTTGTCTGAAGTGGGTAAAAATCTGTTTTTCCCTTGACTGCGGCTGTTTTGGGTATTTTCCCTTCGCTGAATCTATCCAGTTAATTCTGTTCTCTGCTGAAATACTTTGAGGCCACATTATGACTGAAAATTGTCTCCATGACATAAACTTGTTATTGACTCTAGGATTTTTTTCCCTTACTATATCTGTCGGAAATTTTCAGAATTGAATAATAGTTGGTATAGGGTGTATGTTGGCTTAATAATCTCCCAATGATTGAATATGAGGGTTTAGGCCTCAAAGGCCGTCGGAAAGTATGGAAAAAGCTGCCTGAAGGATCACAATTTACTGTCCCTAGGATCATAAAAAGTTGCCTGAAGGATCACAAATTACTGCCCCTAGGATCATAAAAAGCTGCCTGAAGGATCATATGAAAACCATTAATAAATGGTTAAGTCCCGAAAAGATCAATGATGAAAACTATCTGAGATCATCAGATTGTCCCTCCCCCATTTGACCATTCCCCCATAAACTCCAAGAGTATGATAAATGGAAGTTGACTTTACTTGCAGGTTCGCTCTTATATTTATTTATATTCAAATTTCAGTTTGTTTGGCATATTAGGATAACATGATATTAATTGCCATATCAATGTTTAGATATTTAATTTCTGCACTCTTAAAACATAATGAATATCATGATGCTCTTTATTAAGTTGATAAATGGCCCATGACATTGGACTAGTTGGTATATTAGGTGTGCTATGGAAATAATGATTCGAAATTCAGCGAACTGTTTATATGTTTAGAATGAATGAGAATGTGAATTGAAACCAGAATGTCATAGCACACCAATATACAAATTGAGTCTAATGTGGCTTTATAATTCAATTCGCTTTGGAAAATCGTGCTTGAAACATTGTGTAGAATAACACTTGGACTATATCACTGAGGCACTTAGAGGTGTACACTATTATACACTTGGCACTTCAGACTCACGGGTTTTAGGGTAAATCATATTAGAGAGAGTGCGGGAGCGACTGGAGCCACGCTCCTATTGACTTGACCGCATCAGGTAGTTCCGACCTGGGTCATATCATTGAATCAGGATCTGACCCCTATTGTACCGTCGGACTTAATTATTGAGTTCCACACTGTTGACTCACGGCCCCTACCGTCCCTGTTTTGGGCCTGGCCCAGGTGAGCGCCCATGGGTACTGAGGTGGACTCCTTGGTTGTTTCTGTACTCTCCAATATGATTCACGGCCTAGGTTTGGTATAGAAAAATGGAACCATGTTACTGTTACCTTCAAATTGAACTGCATATTAAATGTCAATGCGATACTAGCTAGTCTATTAATGTTCTCAGCTACTGTTTCTAGTTAGTGTTTTCCCATGTTCATATATTTAAATTCCAAAATCTTTAGAATCATTGTGATTTACTGGTGGGCCTTCATTGTTGTTGTACCACCAGGTGTTGTTCCAGACGTAGAGGAGACACCAGAGTTTGTGGACTCAGCTGATCTTTGACTAGAGGTAGCATATGTATTTTTGTGATAGCGACAGATATACTTTTGTTTGCATGCTTATAGCATGATGTATAGCTTTTTGTAAACGTGCTTTTAGCATGATGTACATCATTTTGTAAACTCGTATATATATATAAATGAAAATTTTTGTTAAGCCACATCTCTGCTTGTGTCTAGATTGATTTCACTGGTTATCTGCAGGGCCTGCTATCCTTTGTGAAACATAATGCGACCCCGGGTTGCGGGGCGTGACATGTACAAGGACTTGAAGCAGCACTATTAGTGGCACGGGATGAAGAGGAGCGTTGCTCTGAGTGTCGCCAAGTGTATTGTATGCCAGCAGGTGAAGGCTGATCATCATCGTACTGCTGGGTTATTATAGCCTTTGTCGATTCCATAGTGAAAGTGGCAGCACATCACGATGGATTTTGTGATCGAGTTACCGCGGAGTGCGAGGCATAATGATGCCGTTTGGATAGTCGTTGACCGATTGACCAAGTCGGCTCATTTCATACCATTCCGGGTGGGTCAGTCAATGGAAACGCTTGCCAGGAAGTACATGGAGGAGATTGTGAGACTGCATGGGGTTTCTGTCAGCATTGGTTTCAAACAGAGACCCGGTTTACGTCACACTTCTGGAAGAGCTTGCAAGGTCGCCTGGGCACACAGTTGAGTTTTAGCATGGCGGATCATCCACAGACGGACAGGCAGTCAGATCGCACAATCGAGATTTTGGAAGACATGATGCGTGCTTGTATGTTAGACTTCAAGGGGTCGTGGGAAGCTCACCTACACCTCGTCGAGTTTGCATAAAACAACAGTTAACAGGCCAGCATTGGGATGGCCCCTTTCGCAGCACTGTATGGGAGGAAGTGTCAATCACCACTGAGCTGGGATGACATGGGCGATCGAGAGCTTGTCGGACCAGAGATAGTTGTTGAGGCTATTGGCGTGGTGCGAGTATCAGAGAGAAGTTGCAACTGGCACAAGACCGATACAAGCATTGGACTGATTCGAAGTGGCGTCTGAAGTTTCAACCAGACGATCACGTCTTCTTGAAGATCTCACCCAACCGAGGAATGATCCGCTTTGGTCGGAGGGGGAAGCTCAGCTCATAGTACATTGGGCCTTTTGATGTACTTGAACGAGTTGGCGAAGTGGCTTACAGACTTGCATTACCTCCATCCTTGGAAGGGGTGCGTAATGTATTCCATATATCCCAACCGCAGAGGTACGTGGGCGACCTTATGCACGGGATAGATCATTCAGAGATAACAGTGCGGCCAGACTTGTCTTATGAGCAGCAGCCAGAGAGAATCATCGATTGGCAGTAGAAGACTCAGGAACAAGAATGTCCACCTGGTGAAGGTGATGTGGCACAAAGATTCTCCTTGGGAGTCTACCTGGGAGAGGGAAGATGAGATGAAGGCCCACGGCCCGTTGAGCCATTAGGCTTTAATAAAAGCCCCCCCTTTTTTCTCCTCACTCCAGTTCTTTTCTTTCTTTTGTTTTGCTGGCTCTCGCTTTGTCTCGACGAAAGCACACGAGGGTTTCTTAGGCTCTTCTAGATGCCTCTTGCTAATTTCTTCGGCACGAAGCAACCGTTAGGGCGTTGTGGGGAGATGCATCCCCCTCCTCACGGCCGTAGCCGTGGGTCCCTCAATGGGGCTTCGACGCGATCCCTCTGAGCCTCGGTCACCTTCGATGACTTCGGGGTTCCGTCCTTCTCTGCGGCTTGTGAGGGTCCATCGAGCCCTCTGAGGCGGTTTAGCCATCTATTTAACCCCCTCTCTCCCCTCCTCTCGGTTGCTTTTCGGTAAGTATTTCTCTGATTTTTCTTCAAAATTGCTGCTGATTCATTGTGGATTCGGGATTTTCGCGCTGAAATCTGTGATCGAATTGATGTGGCTTCATTCTTCTACCTTACACTGGTTTCTTCTTGGTTTCGGTAGACTTCATCTCACTTTCTCGTTTTCGTTTTCGTTTTCGTTTTCGTTTTCGTTTTCGTTTTCTTCAGTCTGTTTGCATGTTGCTCTGTGGTGAAGTATTGGGATTTTTTGGGATAAAAATTGGGTTTTTAATACGGGAAAGGATGATTCAGGGGGAGTGATGTAGGATTCGAGCCCCTACAATGGTTTAGTGGGTAGGTTTCCCTCACCCGCTCGTTGTGGAGTCCCGGGGTGTCCTAGGGGCTGTGTTGGTTTACGGTCTGCCCCCTCTTGCTTGCTGACCTAGAATCGGTGGCTCCTTAGTCGTTGTTCTCTTTGCTCGCTGAAATCCTTGATGTTGTCCCTTTTCCTGGCGGCCTGTTTTGACTACACTTGCGGTTTACTGATTTACTGTTGCCATTATGTCCGACTGAGGGTTTTCTCGCTGATTTTTGGTCATTGCTGAGATTCACTTGGATAGGAGCGCCGATATGTTGATCTATTGCCCAACCCCCTGTTAGGAACCCCGTGGATTTTGTCGTGGACATGGGTGCCCCCGTTATATGATGAGAAACCCCCCATTCTGATCCCAAATGGCCTAGAACCTCTAAAGACATGACGTGGTTGACTTTCGAGCTTTTATTATTATTTTCAAATGTTGCTTTCCTTCGTTTAGTTGGGTTGGCACATAAATACGGTTTGCTGCTTTATTCGCCGTTTAGTTTTGACATGTCATGCCATGAGAAACATTCATGCTATTTATTGCTTGCCAGTATTATTATGACGTTGTTACTTGAGCTGCTAGTACTCTGAGGTTTATTATTGCGATTCACTTATGTTAGTCTCTTGGTTGTACCCGACAGTGGAATATCTTGAGCAGGGTTCTTGACGGGACAGGTCGTCTCATGACTGGACGACGCAGTCGTCCCATATTGTACCTTATGTCATGTAACGCCCCGCTTCCCAAAAGCGATGGAAGCCAGAGCGTTACAAAGGTCCGCATGAACTGAAGAGATGAAGCTCGAGTTCACTAAGCGTCTGTGATAACAACTTGCAGGATTCTTGTGTGTATTTCAGAACAACAAAATATTAATATTACAAGCCACATCCAGAAGTCCGTACACGAAAGTAAAACAACAGGACAAGGTTTGCATCCTAATGCAACTTTCACAACACCATTCTCAGTGGTGATGTTCCAACACTTGGGGAGAGCGAAGGTGGAAACCGAATGCTCAACTACAAACTTTTGGGATAAGATGCACATAGAAGCCCCTGAATCAAACAGGGTCAGGACTGGGTGAGAGGAAACTAAGATGACACCTAAGACATAATGTCACTAAGTTAAGCATGGAGATTTAATCAAGCATGAATGTATAAAAGTTAAAGACTATGTCTAGATGTTACCTGCGATCACATCATCCTCAGCTTCAGCTTTTACAGCCGCCATGGTGAACACCCGGTGCTTCGGCTGGTTGGCCTGCTGAAAGGCCCGATTCTACGGAACCAGAGGCGGTCCACGCTGTCCAGGTGCAGGTACCATCCGCTGAGCAGGTCCAGTTGCTCCAGCAGGTATAGGTCGAGTACCGCAGGGGCAGTCCTTCGCAGTATGATCGGGCGAACCACAAACTAGGCACTGGTTCAGCAGCCTCCTGCAATCCTTCTTCACATGTCCCGACTTGTCGCAGTAATGGCAAGTCAACTGAGCTTGGTTGGGGACGGGTGTGGCTGGCCTCTTGAACTGAGTAGTCTAAACAGGACGAACCATGGGCCTTGGTGCACTACTCTGCAGCTCCATCGGGCGCTTGCCTGCCTGACACGCCTTCTTCTGATTCACGATCAGCTCGTGCTTCCCCGCTGCCACCAGGACTTCCTCATGGGTAGTAAAAGTGACCGAGGACATCGAAGCTTGAATGTCCAGATCTAAGCCATGTAGGAAGCGGTGGGCACAGTCCTCTGGGTCCGTCACCAGAGTGGAGGCAAAGCGACTCAGTATGGCGAACTCGGCCTCGTACTCATCGATAGTTATGTTGCCCTGCTCCAATTTGATGGAGCGCTACTGCATCTCTCTCTTCGCAGCCTTCGGAAAATATTGGGCGTCAAACCTCTGACGGAAGGTAGCCCATGGAATAAGCTTGGTCAGCCTGGTCTCCTCCGCATCCCACCAGTTGCGGGCATTATCCATCAGATGCTTCTTCGCTAAGTCCACCCAATCGTTCGGATTGACTCGGGCAAGACCCAAATCATCCGCAGTGCTACGAAGCCACTTCTTGACCGCTAGCGAACCCTCTCTTCCGGAGAAACTCTTCGGATGCGTCTCTCGGAATTGCCCGGCTCCAGGCTCAAAGTGAGGGTGAGGTGGTGCAACTGGTGCAGCCTTCTGTCCCTGCTGAACCAGATGATGTTGAGCCTCAAGCATCTCCCTCATGACCCCAAGTATCTGGTGAATGCCAACATCTCCGACTCCGGCGGCACCGGCTCCACGTTGATCATTACGTCTTCCTGCCATTCTGAGACAAGAAAACCCCGAATTAATCTCATATACGTGATTACTTTAGATGTTTGGCTAATAATAACATTCTTATTGTTCTGAATTTTTGCAAATGCAGGACCTGCATGGGCCACCACTAAAACATGTAACCTCCGCTTCCCAAAAGCGATGGAAGCGAGACCGCTACAAAGGTCTGCATGAACTGGAGTGATGAAGCTCGAGTTCACTAAGCGTCTGTGATAACAACTTGCAGGATTCTTGCGTGCATTTCAGAACAACAAAATATTAATATTACAAGCCACATCCAGAAGTCCGTACACAAAAGTAAAATAACAGGGCCCAGCATGGCCAAAGAAACTACAACAAAGAACATACTCCTACTACAAGGTACTAAAAAGCAAAATAGCAAAACGAGTCTCTAGTCCTCCGCAGGGAGCGACTCAGCGTCAACGGCAAAATCCTGGCTCTCCGGGTCAGGCGTCTCAAACGGGTCATGGTACTGGTACTCAGTCTCGTGATCTGACATACATTCCAAAAACATGAATGTATGTCAGCAAGGGTCTGCAAGTAAAAGTGAGACGACCCAAGGCAAAGTGTACAAATAGTAATAAACAGATTAAATGATAATAATAGTTCTAAAGTCGCAGTTATACATGGCAATTTTAAACAGTTAAAGTAAAAGCACTTATGAGCATGGCAGTTCTAAAGAATTAAAGCAGTCACTAAAAACATGACAAATCTATGTGCGAGTAAGGTAACAATAAATATTTCAGATTCCATGCAAATGTTTTCTATCATGCATAGGGTTCTCGCGTTTAAGACGTGATGAGTGAGTTAGGCTTTCTCACGGTGGTATAATCGTGATTGACGCCATCCATCGCATACGGGTGGTGTTCTTGAAGGGGGACCCTTTCACACGCTTAGTTGCCGCTCAACCCTAACCCCACCCCCAAATGTTGTGCTGGAACACGAGCCAGCCTAATTAAGTTGCACAAGTTCACAAATTCAAGAAGTGCACGAATTCACGAACTCAAGTATTTTCAAAATGTTCCATTAGTGTCCAATCTAACAATGTGTGTGCAAGTGTAGTGTGAAGCATGATATGTGTGTACAAGCAATTTCAGTCATTTCATAACGAGAAAATTAATCCGTTAATTGATGAACAGGTTGCATGTTTATGTTTTTATTTACAAGTCGAAATGCAATTAAAATACAATAAACGGTAATAATTTGCACACTTGCCTGACTGGGACGATTTTGGGTGTCCAAGCAATTTATGGAAAAGACGCAACGTATCTGCGTCATTAAATATACGACAATAAGCTAGACGATCATAACCGATTAAACTAACAACGTAATACTAACATTTAGCTTTAATAGACCCAACCCAAAAACCCAGTAAGTAACAACTTACCCAATCAAACCCAATACTCAATTTAAATCCCTTTGAACCCAAAACCCATTAAGCTTTATTCATCCAACCCCACTAAAACCCATACCCAGTAGCATGTTTTAAACCCAATACTCATACACCATAGCAATAATTCAAACCCAAACCCATACTCAAACTCACTTCATTCCCAATAGGCAAAAATACCCCAAACCCAATAATTTAAAACCCAATAGGCATAAACCCAAAACCCAATAGCATGGTACCCAAACCCAATAACTAAAATTAAACCCAATAAGAGCATTACCTTATCTCTTCTTCTACTCCTTATATATTCAGATCTGTTCTTTTCTATTTCCCCCCCTTTTTATACCATCAGCTTCTTACCTCTCTCTTTTTCTGTCTCCTTGCAGGTGGGCTCACGGTAAGGGAGGGAGGCGGCAAAGGGCGGCTAGGGCTAGAGGCAGGCGGCGGCGCAGGAGGGCGGCGGCCGGAGGTTGGGGGCGGCCTGGGGTGCGGCAAGGAGGAGGAATAGGCACGGGAGAGAGGAGTTTGTGTTGTATTGGATTTTGGGGTTGATTGAATCTGAAATCAACTTCAGATTTGGGTTTCTCCTCTCTCTAATTTCTGATTTTTGGTTTCAATTTGGAGATTTGATTTCGGTTTTGTTTGAATTTGGGTTTGATTGTGGTGTGGATTTGGAATCTGAATTGATTTGGGAATAATGAACAGATTGGAGGAAATTTGTTTTGCAGAAGAAGATGGATTATCCTTAAGAAGAAATGGCAGGGGACACGGTCTAAGATTAGTCAATAGGTTAGGTTTCCATTAATACAGGAATTAATTGATTTGTTGACTTAAGCAAGGAGAATGAACCTGGGTTACGAAACGTTTTTTTAAAAAAAAAATAAATTAAAATGTGAACGTGATGCCATGTTTCCTATAGCTGATGGACGGGGCCACGGACACTAAGAGATAATTAGGGCAAGATGCTATAGTGAAAATTAAATCAGCGGCACGCTTGTGTCGTCACGTAGAAAAGAACACTCGGATAAAACACTCGGACAACTGAAATAAATACAGGCATAACAATCAAACACGCCTAAAAATACAGGTCGTTACATGGCACCTCACGACACTAACAATTAATAAAATGATTACTTTCTGTTTGACTCATCGGGTGCTGGGAAACTTATGATCGAGTATGGGAGCGACTGGGACCTGATCTATAACCCCCGTGTTAGGGGGCGTCCATCATTTCTATGGATCCTGAGTCCGAGGGGCAGACAGGGACGGACATAGTTGTTATTGTCTCACAGTAGTTGAGTCATTAAAATGCTTATCATATGTTTTCTTTCAGTACACTATTATTTCGCTGCTGTTGTCTTTACTTTTCGTAGTATTATTAGCATGTTGTTGTCTTTACTTTTCGTAGTACTATTAGCATGCTGTTGTCTTTACCTTTCGTGGTACCATTAGCATGTTTTAGATATCGTCTACTCCTTTGAGTGTGGTACAACTTTTGTTGTCTACCTAGGTGACACCCAGGGTTACACGGAGACGTCGGGTTTGCAATTCCCGATCCAGGACGTCAGGCGTTGAGCGCGGTCTGCTCGTGAGTACCCTAGAGGCTCACCTTTGTACTTTTGGTCGTAGGTTGGAGCGGGCTTGAGAGTTGTACTTTTGTTCCCAGTTTCATTTCTGCTATCTATGTGAGTATCCTTTTTACTTTCAGTATGTTCTCTTTGTTTCACTAGCACATGTTGGACCTGCACATGCATCTCTAATACTAGTAATGGCCCCCGGGAGTTGGGGCGTTACAAACTGATTGGAAATCAATCTTCAAAATAGCTTTAAAATCAGGTTTTAAAATTAGCTAAAATACCAAAAGAATCCCCCAAAATTTCGTAAAGTTACTGTAGCAAATGAAAAATCTCAACAAATCCCTAAAAATCATACGTGGTTCTGAGCAGGGGTACTGTGATAGGATTTAGGGCTGAAATTTGGGAATTTTTATTGGAATCAAGAGAAATACAAGATAAACGACCCCTTTTGAGAGGGAGCCGACTCTCCACAATAGATCTACGACTAACTACTAAACTCACTAGATCTATAAACCATCGCTCTAAAACTAGGGTTTATCACTCAAAATTTGCATGAAAACAATTGACGGCTGCCCTAAACATATATAGGAGCAGATCTGGTCATGAAAGGAAAACTAATAAATCATCCCAAAATCTTTCCAAATGGAAATTACTAAATCAGGCCAAAACCTTCCAAAAATGCCCGATGACTAATTTTGCTCCGCTAATCTCGCCTTGTGTCTCCTCCGCTGATATGTAATGATCTCATCATTACTCCCCCCAAAAGAACCACCTTGTCCTCAAGGTGGAAATCAGGAAATCTCCGCTTAATGACATCGTAGGGCTTCCATGTCGTCTTATGGTCTGGTAGGCCCGACCATCTACTCAGAACCTCGCGCTCCCTTGCCTGTCTCTGGCGAACTCCTATCACCTCTGATGGCTCCAAAAGCACCTCCATGTCAGCGATCAGCGTTGGTGGCAACGAGGGAGACTGTGTGTGGTCTCCGATGGCACGCCTCAACTGGAAAACATGAAATACGGGGTGAATTGCTGAATCTCGGTGTAACCTCAGTCGATAAGCCACCTGCCCAATGCGCGCCTCCACCTCATAAGGGCCAAAGTAACGAGGAGATTACTTCGCATTGCTCCTGTGAGCTAGTGATTTTTGTCTATAAGGGCGAAGCTTCAAGTACACCATGTCACCCTCTGCAAAATGAATGTCCCGTCCGTGCCCGTCGGCTTGGGCCTTCATCAGCTGTTGCGCCTGCAACAAATGACGCTTCAACTCCTGAAGCATCTGGTCCCTCTCTTCTAACAGCTGCTCCACCTGGGAGACTGGTGTGGAACCCCGACCGTGGTGCAACAAATGCAAGGGTCCCTCCCGTACAATACCCTGAAAGGAGTGGTCTGAGTTGCCGTATGGAACGAAGTATTGTACCAATACACGCCCATGCCAACCACTTTGCACACTGCTTCGGCGCATCCGAGACGAAAAACGAAGATATGTCTCGATACTCCTGTTGACGACATTCGTCTGTCCATCAGTTTGTTAGTGGTATGTCGTGCTCCGCTTCAGCTTTGTCCCCTGCGTCTTGAAAAACTCTCTCCAAAAGTGGTTGAGGAAAATCTGGTCCATGTCTGTAACGATCGCCTTCGGTGCCCATGCAATCAAACCACCTCCTTGACGAATGATGCTAGCACTATCACAGCTGAGTACATGTGCCTCAACGCCACGAATTGTACGTACTTACTCAGCCTGTTAACTACCACCATGATCACTGTGTACCCTTTCGACCTCGGCAGCCCGTCGATGAAGTCCATGGTGACCTCCTCCCAAACCCGATCTGGCAACGAGAGTGACTGTAACAATCCTCTAAAAGCTGTCACTATATACTTGTGACGCTGGCAAACGTCACACTTGGCTACCCATGCTACCACGTCCTTCTTCATCCCTTTCCAATAGACCTCCATGCTCAAGCGCTGGTAAGTCTTGAGGACACCCGAATGGCCCCCCACTACACTCCCGTGGAACTCTTGTAGTAGTGTAGGAATATGAGTCGAGCTCCTCGGTACAACCAAATGTCCCTTATGCAATAAGCGCTGCCCGTCCATCACGTATTGCTGCTGGATCCTGAAGTAACGCCGCTCTAATCTTGCTTAGCTCCCCATCCTCTATTTCCCTTATCAGTGGCTCCAAATCCAACAATACTGGCAGCGACAGAGCTACTAGCTGAGAGTCTACCTCCCTCCTCGACAAGGCATCAGCTGCCTTGTTTTCCAACCCCGGCCTGTACTGGATATCAAACTTATACAACATAAACTTCGTCAGCCATTTCTGATATTCCTCTGTAATCATCCGCTGCTCCAGCAAATACTTAAGGCTCCTCTGATCGGTACGCACCAGAAATGGTCGGCCCAGTAAGTATGGCCTCCATTTCTGAACCGCAAGAACTATGGCCATTAGCTCGCGCTCATACATGGACTTAAGCTGTGCTCTAGCTGATAACACTTGACTGAAGTACGCGACTGGCCTCTGGTCCTGCATCAAGACTACTCCCAGCCCATATCCAGACGCGTCGAACTCCACCACAAATGGCCCACTACAATCCGGAAGTGCCATCACTGGTACGCTCGTCATAGCCCTCTTCATGGCCTCAAATGCGGAGGTGGCTTCCTCCCCCAGTGGAAATTGTCCCTTTTCAGCTGCTCTGTCAAGGACCAAGCAATAGTGCTGTAGTGCTTGACGAACTTCCTGTAATATCTCGTCAAGCCTAAGAACCCCCGCAACCCTCGCAAGGTGGTAGGGCGTGGCCACTCCACCATCGATGTGATCTTCGAACTCTCTGCCTCCACACCATCGGTTGAGACTATATGACGCAGGTACTACACGCTCCGCTGGCCAAACAGACACTTCCTGTTGGCGAAAAGCTGATGATGTTGTAGCACCATCGTCAAGTGCTCTGCATGCGCCTCCTTGGTCTGACTGTAAACCAGTATGTTGTCGAAGAAGACGAACATGAATCTCCGGAGGTAAGGCCTGAACATATTGTTCATCAAGGCATGGAATGTAGTTGGGGCGTTGGTCAACCCGAAGGGCATGACCAAAAACTCATAATGGCCTTCATGGGTCCTAAAGGTCGTCTTCTCCACATCTTTCCCCCTCATTCGGATTTGGTGATAGCCCGACTTCAAGTCGATCTTCGAAAAATTGTGGACCCATGCAACTCATCTAGTAACTCATCGATCATTGGAATAGGAAACTTGTCTGGTACATTTTCCTTATTCAGTGCCCAATAGTCTTCACAAAATCTCCAGCTTCCATACTTCTTCATGAGTAGCACCGGGCTGGAGAAAGGGCTAGTGCTGGGCTGGATCACTCCCGCCTGTATCATCTCATCCGCCATCTTCTCGATCTCCTCCTTTTGTATCTGAGGGTAGCGGTAAGGCCTCATACTGATCGGCGCAACACCCTCCTTAAGCAATATGGAATGCTCGTGGTCTCGTGGGGTAGAAGACAATGAGGTTCCTGAAAAATCTCCCCAAACTGGTCTAGCACCTGTCTTATCTCTGATGGTATGTCCCTCTCCTGGCCAACTGTCTCCACCGCTAAACCATGCAGCTCCACCAAGAAACCTCCACCCTCTGACTATAAGGTTCTAGCCATCACCTTCAGGGAAACCTGTGAGCGGCACAAGCCTGGATCTCCTTGAAGCGTCACCATCTTGCCTCCCTTCGGGTACTCGATCCGGAGCAACTTCCAATTAGTCTGGTCTCACCTAGACTCTGCAGCCATCTCATCCATAAAATAACGTCTGTGCTTCCCAGATCCAGTGGAAAAAAAATCCTCCACAATTCTGACCCCTTGGAGGGTCACCACGCCCCGGCATACTCCTATCACACGCTTTACCAAGCCAGTACCCATCATCATCCCAAAGCTACACGTATCCACCAACTCCAAACCGTGCTGCTTTACAACTCGGTTAGATATGAAGTTGTAGGTGGCTCCACTGTCAGCATCGTCACCTTCTGCTCTGATATCTCTCTGATCAACTTCATAGTGTGGTTCGGTGTGAACCCCACTACGGAGTTGAGTGATACCTCTGCTACATCCAAATGTGTGGGCTCATGTTCCACCTCCGCCTCCTCCAAGAACTGCTCAATGCCATCCTCAACATCAGCCTCTCTGTCATCCTCATGTACTAAGAGTACATGTAAGGTCCACTCCCGACATCTATGTCCTGAGCCGTACTTCTCATCACATCAGAAATACAGGCCATTCACTTTCTTATTGACCCACTTCATCTCCCTCATACTCCGAAAAGGCCCACTAGGCTGTGCGACACCACCCTTCTCTTTGCTCGTCTGAAGCCCCCTAGTCTGTCCTCCTACTGCTGTTGGCTTCTGTCCTCCTGCCTGGCCTGGGCTGCAAAAAGTAGCCCCGCTCCAACCTCCTTTCGCTCGCTGCTCAGCTGTGTTCTTATCCTCCACCATCTGCGCCAGCTCCATAACATCCATCAACCCCCTCAGCCGCTGCATAAGTAGCTCAGCCCAAATGTTAGGCTTAAGCCCCTTCATGAAGCTTCCCATCAGGGTTGCCTCCGGAATCCCAATCACCTGGCCACCGAGCACTTCAAATCGCTATATATAGTCCTTCACGGTACCTCTCTGCTACAGAGCCAACAGCTGCTCGTACAAGTCGCCTACATGGATATCTCAAAAACGATCCAGTAAGCATTCCTTGAACTCCTCCCATGATCCAACCTGCCGGCACTGCTGATTCCATTGGTACCATGCAATGGCCTTCCCCTCTAAACAGAATCATGCCACCTGCAATTTCTCAGGCTCCATCAATTCATTCACTTGGAAATACCTCTCCCAACCTCCATCATCCCCAACTGGGCCTCGGTGCTCCCAAAGGTTACCCCAAGGGTCTACATGTCATCCTTGTTGTCAGGCTCCCATTGGAGGCCACTCCCCTCCTGAACGGTTTGCCAGTGTCCATGGTCCTTGAAGATGAACTCCAGGGTGCTCGGTTGCGAAATGAGAATGCGTTGGGCCTTGAAGAGCACCTGAACCAACCATTAAACGCTGTTGAGCACCTGAACCAGCCCCTGGAGGCTGTTGCAGCCCCCGTCCCTGCCCTGGGGGCTGCTACGCCCCCCAGGAGCCACCTGGGAGGCCGTGTGCCCCTCCCTGGGGGTCACGCGGCCTCCAGGAAGCAGCCTGGGGGTCGCACGGCCCCCAAGATGGTCCTGGGGTGCCGCGTAACCCCCAGGATGGTGCCGTTCGCCCCCCCAGGATGGTCCCTGGGGTGCCGCGGGCCCCCAGGATGGTCCATGGGAGTTGCGCGGACCCCAGGATGATCATGGCGGTCCGCACGGCCCCCAAGGTTTGTTCCTGGGGGCTGCACGATAAATCCAGAGGGGCCGCCGGTCCCTCCAATGAGTGCTAGGGTTTCGACGGCCTCTCTCGGCGTTTCGCTCCATCCGGATCTGCTCCCTCGCGATCTCCTTCTTCGTCCCTGGTTGTCTCCTCGCCCAAGAGCTCAAGCGTGCTCTTCCCCTTGTCCAAAGATGATTCCTTTAGCTCTAGATCTGTAGAATGTGCAACAAAGTTACCATTTTTGGACTCATCTTCTTCGCGACGAAGGTTTGCCTTAGTTCTTCATCCACGCCTTCATCATTGCCATGAGAGCAGAGACCTCCCTCTTGACGGAGTCGATCTTCTTATCCATGGCATCAACCTTCTCATCCTTGGCGTCAATCTTGGTATCGATCTCCCTATCTTTTTCTCTAGATCCTCCAACTTGGAACTTGCTCTCGTTGCTGCCATGTCGGATCGTCGCTTTGATACCAATTTGATATGATTTAGGGCTGAAATTTGGGAATTTTTATTAGAATCAAGATAAATACAAGATAAACGACCCCTTTCGAGAGGGAGCCGACTCTCTACAATAGATCCACGACCAACTACTAAACTCACTAGATCTATGAACTATCAATCTAAAACTAGGGTTTATCACTCAAAATTTGCATGAAAACAATTGACGGCTGCCCTAAACATATATAGGAGTAGATCTGGTCATAAAAGGAAAACTACTAAATCAGCCCAAACCCTTCCAAAAATGGAAATTACTAAATCAGCCCAAAACCTTCCAAAAATACCCGATGACCAATTTTGCTCCGCTGATCTTGCCTTGCGTCTCCTCCGCTGATACGTAATGATCTCATCATATTGTAGCATGTGTATGTTATTGTAGAAAAATTTATTTAAATTTTTTTGAAATTTTTTTGAACCGAAATGTTTTTACTTCTATTTTGAATTTTTCCCCCTTCTTGATTCTCTCTCTTTTGATTTCTTTATCTTTTTGAACATAATTTTTTTGAAACTAAAACCTCGTAGAAGAAACCGAAGAAGATAGAAAAGATGGAAAAAAAATTAGGATTCGGCCCTGATACTAATTTGATACGAAACGGAAATGGGAATATACGGTGGGAAAATTGGGTTAGAAGAAACTAAGGATTTGAAATTTTAGGTCTCTAACTACATGAATCTAACGATTACTAACTGCAGCACCTCACACAGACTTTTGTGGACATCATATCTCGGCAACCAAGCCCATTCACATGCCTTTTACACTTATGATTTTAAGTGGATGTAAATAAAGTTTTTTTTACAAGCTCTAAATTTTAGTCAATCTATCATTCATTAGTAATTAAAAAGTTAAATACAAAGCCATATATAGGTAAAAACAATGAGTAATTTGATTCCTATTCAAATTTCTAAATAGACTTAAATAAAGACTCCTAAATAAATGAAAGAGTTTCTTTGAACATTGAAACTCAAAAGGAACTCAGATTTTTTAGAAATGGAAACTCTAAAAGATTCAAATATCAAATTCTAAAAAGGACTCAAATACACTTAAATAATAAAATCTTTAAAAAAATACTAAAAATACTAATTTGAATCTAATTTGTATTCTCATCGTCCTGATTCACAGTTCGATAGATTTAGTTGGAGAGCAAGAGATGCAGTACTAATTACGGTAGGGGAAAACTTACCTTTGTGGTATACAGGAGTTTCAGAAACAGCTTTTCTACAATAATTACTTAATCTAATATTACACAATGAAAAGTTAAAAGGATCATATTCCAGTTCCTCAAAGTCACTGCTGCGTATGGATGAGAATGGGCATGCCCAAAGCCCGATTGGGCTTCCAATTGGGCATGCCACATCCTCATCCCTACTCATCCCTTCACTAATTCTAGAAAAATTAGTGAAGGGATGAGTAGGGATGAGGATGTGGCATGCCCAATTGGAAGCCCAATCGGGCTTTGGGCATGCCCATTCTCATCCCTACAAGTGCTGCGCGTTTGGAAACTACTACGTTTTTAATTTTCTTTTTCTTTTTCCTGCTTTCAGCCTTGATTTTATGCACAATACTCTATATAATAATGGTTTCAGGTGCTTGCAAAGGAAATGTATCTCTGGAATGTGCAATTAGAACAGAATTAATATCAGACTTTAAAAACTGCATATATTTTGCTGATATTGGCAGTGTTTCATCCTCTTTTTTGGAAGCCACAGATACTTTTCATTTTCTTTCTTTCCATCATCTATAATAGTGTAATGTGCTTGCAGTGGGTATATGGCTCCAGAATATGCAACGAGGGGCTACTTGACGGATAAAGCTGATGTTTACAGCTTTGGAGTTGTAATGCTGGAGATTGTCAGTGGAATGAGTAATACAAACTATAGGCCTAAAGATGAGTTCACTTATCTTCTTGATTGGGTAAGATCAGATTCTACTTGACCCAAAAGCTTGAGTTGTTGGATTGTGGACTAACGGTACCTCTTGAAACTTGAACATTTGTTCTCTGATGCCATATCAAGAAACAAAGTGTATTTGAAAGCTTAAGCTTTTTTGTTTTGCTCTATGTCTATCCGGTTAATTTACACCTAAAAATTAACAGTAACCCTTAACAAACATAAATAAAATGTGGATAACCTGTATACTTTTAAGTAATTTGCAAAACCCCATAAGGTATGTCAAAGTGGCATTGTGAACGGATATTTCTGCATTAAAAGTTAAATAGATTCATGTTTATCCATTTTGTAGCAACATACCCACTTGTTAAAGAAGTTTTCTTATTGTAATCTTTCCATAATCCTGTGATTTTCCATATAAATAGTATCGTGTAATCCTTGCTTGAAACACATTACATTTTAGGGTTTTTCGCATATTCATCCCTTAAATCTTGCATATTTTGATATATGTCCCTTAATTCTTCGTATTTTGATTTTAATCCCTCAAAACATTAACTATAACAAAAATAGTCCCCCACTCTAATTTTCTATTTAAAAACTATGTTAGTGCTGACGTGGCTGTGTGCTGACGTGTCCAGCTTGTTTACGGCGGCAACGACGGTGATGAGGGGGTGGAGGAGGAGGGGGGAGATCGGTGGCGGGTAGGAAGGGGGATGAGGAGGAGGATGAGGGGAGGGGAGATCGGCGGCAGGGAGGATGCGGATGAAGGGGTAGATCGGCGGCGTGGAGGAGGGGGAGTAGGGAGATCGGCGACAGGAATGAGGGGGATGAGGGGGAGGAGGAGAGGAGTGGGATCGGCGGAATGGAGGAGGGGTATGAGGGGGATGAGGAGGGGGGATCGGCGGCGGGAAGGAGGATGAGGGGGAGATCGGCGGCGTGGAAGAGTGGGAGGGGGAGATCGGCAACAGGGAGGAGGGGAATGAGGGGGAGGGGGATCGGCGTTGGGTAGGAGGGGATGATGGGGAAGATCGGCGGCGGGGAGGAGGGGGTAGATCAGCCCCCTCCCCATCCCCTGCCACCCCCTCCCCCTCCTAACCGTCGTCCTCCCCCCACCTATGCCTCCCCCCACCTCCCCCGCCTCCCTCCTCCATTAGAGCTTAATTCTTAGTTAATTAACACTAATTGTTGATTAATCCTTAATTAATCTAACTATTTAACAGAATATAGGATGTGTGGGCTATTTAGGTTAACTGCTTAAGATTTGAGGGATTAAAACAAAATACGGAAAATTGCGGGTCATAAATCAAAATATGCAAGATTTAAGGGATGAATATGCGAAAAACCCTACATTTTATTGTTTCTGTTAAATTTTGGTGATTCAAGTCTCTCACATCACATACCCAGGTCGCTCAGCCGAGCTGTTCAAGACGCTCGACCGGGCTGAAGGCACAAAGTGAGAAGCCAAGCAGCTGAGATCATAATCGACCGAGCACTCTATCGCTCGGCCGAGCAATGTTTGCTTGGGCGAGCGGCTTAAGCGCTCGGTCGAGCTATATAAACAGAGAGTTTGAGCTTTGCAGTGTAAAGCGCTCGGGCCGAGCGAAGCAGACGCTCGGCCGAGTGCCCCGTTCATTCACCCAGCAGCTGCAGCAGTGAAGCGGCCGCTCAGGAGAGCGATGAACTCGCTCGACCGAGCGGTGCGGGGCATAGACATCTTAGTTGATGGTTTAGATGGGTTTTCCATGCTCGTTTTGTGACCCTATTTAATCTAATGGTTGAGAGGATTAGGGTTAATGCTGATTTTGGATCTGGACTCTGGAGCAAATAAGAAGCTTGAATAGCCGCCATTAAAGATTTTAGTCGAGAGATTAGGGCTAAGAGTTTTTTGATTGGAGTTGAGTGATTCTCTTCTTGTCTCCTTGTTGTCTTCTTTCTTGAGTGAGTTCGTGAGGGCTTGCGCATCTAGCCAAGTTATTACTCACGTGAGTGGAAGCAAGATTGTAGTCCCTTTGAAGATCTCTCTGATAGTGGAGTCATCTCGGAAGTTGCTGGATGTAGGTTGTGCGCAACTGAACCAGCGTAAACCTGTGTTTGCGATTTGATTTATTTGTTGCTATTTCGTTTGCTGATTTACTTTACAAGATCGTAGGGATTTTGTTGGGTTATTTGAGTATCCGATTTTTGCTAGTCCTAGATTCCTGATCAGCTTTTAGGATTAGTTGTTTCCGCATGGATCTCAATTTGGTCTATTTTCCCAACAAGTGGTATCAGAGCTTGTGTTCGTTTGTGAATGAAGTTAGTGGCGAAGATGGCGTCGTTAGCAATTTTGAACATTGAGAAGTTCACTGGCTGGAATGACTTTCGGATCTGGCAGACGAATGTGAAAAATGTTCTGATGCAGACGGGTTGTTACCCAATCGTATTCGAGGAGGCGAATATCGATAAAGAGGTGAAGGAATTCGCTAGAGCTGAGATGGAGAGAAAGGCATACAGTGCGATTCAGTTGTCGTTAGCAGATAATGTCCTGTGAGAGAATGTCCTGAGAGAGGTCCTGGATGAAGCAACGGCGTCTGATATCTGGAAGAAGCTTGAGGGATTATATATGAAGAAGTCATTCACGAGTCGTCTCAATTTGCTTCAACAACTGTATACGCTCAAGATGAAGTCTGGATCCGCTGTGAAGGATCACATGTATGAATTGAACCGGGTAGTGCTAGAGCTACGGGGTATGGATGTGAAGATTGAAGATGAACAACAGGCTATTATCATGTTGTGTTCATTGTATGAGGAGTATAATCAGTTTGTTCAGTCTTTGATTTATAACCGAACGACTCTCACCGTGGAGGAGGTGAAGGCGGCACTTCACACTGAGCAGTTATATGGCAAGGTTCAAGATAGAGATCATGACAGTAAACATGAGGAGGCCCTACATGTGAGAGGTCGACATGAAAGGAGAGGAGGTCAAAGGAAGAATAATGACTGCTCCAAGTCGAGACATTCGCAGGATAGATTCACGAAGATCACATGCTACAACTGTCAGCAGAGGGTCATTTTGCTAACCGGTGTCCTAATAAGAATAGGAAGAAAGGCAAGGATGCCGATAAAGAGTCCAGTTCAGCATCATTGGGAATAGATGGCATGCATATCCATGATGAATGTAGAGATCCGGATATATTTGCAACAGGGGTTGCAGGTGAAGCAAACATATTGCGTGGCTTATGGATAGTGGGTGCTCATATTACATGACTCCGCATCGGAGTTGGTTCACGACGTACCGTTCCAAGGAAGATGGAGGTTCAATCCTCATGGAGAACAATGTAGTGTGCAAGACTGCAGGTATTGGAACCGTCCGGATCAAGATGGATGATGGCATAAATGCGTACACTAGCCGATGTGAGGCATGTCCCAGATCAGCGGAAGAGGCTAATCTCCATAGGCATTTTGGACAATGTCGGATGCAAGTCGGTCTTTGAGAAAGACCAATTGAGAGTTTCGAAAGGAGCCCATGGTAGTGATGAAGGGAAGGAAATTGGGAAACTTATATGCCCTTTAAGGTACAATAGTGGAAGGAGATGCAGACGTTGGCGCTAGTAGCTCAAGTATCGAAGATTCAGCCAAGCTGTGGTACTATCGCTTGGGACATCCGTGTGACAAGACCATTGACATACGTCGGAGGAGAAAGTTGATTAATGCTACGAATGAGAGCGTCGAGTTCTGCGAGTCATGTGTGTACTGGAAAGACAAAGGTGCAATTCAACACGAGAAAGCACACTACCAGAGGACCGCTTGACTATGTACACACAGATGTGTGGGGACCGTGCCCGGAGCCGTCAACATGAGGAGCTAGATACTTTGTTCTTTTCATTGATGACTACTCCCGTAAAGTCTGGATGTACCTGATGAAGACCAAGGACCATACGTTTTAGTTTTTTAGGGAGTGGAAAACCATGGTTCAAAAACAAACCGGAAAGCACGTGAAGGTGCTGAGGTCCGACAATGGAGGTAAGTACACCTCAAGGGAATTTAGGAATTTCTGCAAATTCCATGGAATTTTCCGTCATTTTAGCACATCCGGAGATCCGCAGTCTAATGGTGTGGTGGAGCAAATGAATCGGACGTTGTTGGAGCGAGTGCGATGCTTAAGGCACTCGGCCGGTTTGGCGAAGGAATTTTGGAGATAGATTCTCACCACTGCAGTGCACATCGTGAACAGAGTTCCGTCAGTGGCTATTGATTACAAAATTCCTGAAGAAATGTGGATTGGAGAAGCTGGAGACTATTCATACTTGCGCATAGTGGGTTGCCCAACGTATGTGCACGAGAGGGGCGACAAGTTGGATCCAAGAGCGAATAAGTGCCTCTTTCTTGAATATGGCTCCGGCACAAGGGATATCGCTAATGGGATCCAGAGGGACAGAAAACGATTGTGAGTCGACATGTCACTTTTGATAAGGATGCAATGCTCAGGGCGGAGCATTCTCACTCAAAAGGGGGACACATCAGCAGAGAAGACATTGACAGACATGGTCAACCTTCCAGTCCAGCCCACTCAGCGACAGGCAAAGAGTTGATGGCCGATGTCCCAGTTGAAAGACATGATGAGGTCCGTATTGAGGACCATGAGCAGACACCCGGTCCATCTCAAATACGCATTGACAATTATGCAGGTGATGAAGGAACGCAGAAATCAAAGAGAGTGAAGAAGGCGCCCGAGAGATTTGGAGCGTAGGACTATGCTGGATTTTCTTTCGATGACATGGCGTCATATGCACTCAACTTGGAGCATGAGGAGCCGGCGACAAATGGTGGAGCCATAGACTTAGGAGATGCCGCTCAGTGACAAGAAGCTATGGAGGAGATGGAGTCCCTTCACCGTAATGACACTTAGGAGTTGGTGTCGTTACCCAGCAAGAAGCGTGCCATTAGATGTCGTTGGATATATAAGGTAAAAGAAAGCTCAACCCAAAATGGCAATGATGTCAGGTATAAGACGAGACTGGTGGCCAAGGGATTTGCACAAAGGAAAGGAGAGGACTACAATGAGATATTCTCACATGTTGTTCGACACACATCCATTCGGATGTTGTTGGCACTAGTGGCAAGTATGGGCATGGAGTTGGAGCAACTCGATGTCAAGATCGCCTTTCTGCATGGAGATTTTGATGAAGAGATATACATGCAACAGCCAGAGGGGTTCAGCGTTGAGGGCAAAGAAAATTTGGTCTGCAAATTGAAGAAAACGTTGTACGGGTTGAAGCAGTCACCCAGGCAGTGGTACAAGCGATTTGACAGCTTCATGATGGGAGTAGGTTTTGAGAGGAGCATCAAGGACCAGTGTGTATGTGCACACACTAGAGAATGGCATGAAGATTTATTTGCTGCTCTATGTGGACGACATGCTTGGGGCAAGAGTTCGATATTAAGGACTTAAGGCCCGCAAACAAGATTCTTGGAATGGAGATTTTACGAGACAGGAAGCAATATGAGCTAAGGTTGTCACAGCAAGGATACATTCAGAAGGTGTTGATCCGTTTCGGAATGGAGAACGCAAAGCCCGTGACAACATCGCTTGGAGCTCATTTTCAGCTGTCTGCAACATAGTCATCAAGCACTGAGGATGAGAAGAAATATATGTTTCAGGTGCCATATGCGAGTGCAGTACAAAGTTTGATGTACGTGATGGTATGCACGCGTCCAGATATTGCACAGGCCGTGTGAGTGGTTAGCAGGTATATGACCAACCCAGGCAAGGAGCATTGGCAGGCCGTCAAGTGGATTCTGAGGTATCTGCAAGGCACAATTAGTGTCAGTATCCTCTACAGGAGAGGAGACGGAAAGGTGCTAATGGGATATTGCGACAGTGACTGCACGAAACATGGACAGGCGGCGATCTACCACGTGGTACGTGTTCATCTTGGGCACTGCCACGGTATCTTGGAGGTCTGTTCTACAGTCTGTGGTAGCTTTATCAACCACAGAGACCGAATTGATCGTAGCGGTGGAAGCTGTAAAGGAGGCCAAATATTTGAGGAGTCTGCTGAGAGATTTGGGGGTGCCGCAAAGTTCGTCACGAGTGTACAGTGACAGCTAGAATGACATTCATCTGGCAAAGCAACATGCATACAATTCGAGAACAAAGCATATTAAGGTGCGAGATTCCTTCCTAGATTTGGAGAAAAAAGAAGTTGAGCTTCAAAAGATCTCGACTGAGAAGAACTCTGCAGAAATGTTTACTAAGCCAGTTCTCGTTGTTAAGCTCCAGGTGTGCCATGAGTTGATCTCTTTATTGGCTTAAGTGGCACCAGAGGGCGCTGATTCCGAGATAATGATGAAACCCAGAGAAAGGGTCATGACGAGCATCGTGGATGTGCAGGAGTATGTGTGAGGAGACTTGAATCAAGGTATAGTGTTAAATTTTGGTGATTCAAGTCTCTAACATCACACACCCAGTTCGCTCGGCCGAGCTGTTCCAGACCCTCGGCCGAGCTGAAGGCACAAAGGGAGAAGCCAAGCATCATGAGATCATACTCGACCGAGCACTCTACCGCTTGGCCCAACTATATAAACAGAGATGTTAAGGTCTACGGTGCAAAGCGCTCGGGCCGAGCGAAGCAGACGCTCGGTCGAGCGCCCCGTTCAGCCACCCAGCAGCGGCAGCAGCGAAGCGTCTGCTCGGGCGAGTGATGAACTCGCTCTACCGAGTGGTGCGGGGCCCAGACATCTTAGTCGACGGTTTAGATGGGTTTTCCAGGCTCGTTTTGTAACTCTATTTAATCTAATGATTGAGAGGATTATGATTAATGCTGATTTCGGATCTGGAGCAGATGAGAAGCTTGAGTAGCCATCATTAAAGATTTTAGTCGAGAGATTAGGGTTAGGAGTTTTGTGATTGGAGTTGAGTGATTCTCTCCTTATCTCCGTGTTGTCTTCTTCCTTGAGTGAGTTCGTGAGGGCTTGCGCATCTAGCCAAGTTATTATTCACGTAAGTGGAAGCAAGATTGTAATCCATTTGAAGATCTCTCTGATAGTGGAATCATCTCGGAAGTTGTTGGATGTAGGTTGTGCGCAACCGAATCAGGGTGAACCTTTGTGTCTGCGATTTGATTTATTTGTTGCTATTTCGTTTGCTGCTTTACTTTACAAGATCGTAGGGATTTTGTTGTGTTATTTGAGTATCCGATTTTTGCTAGTTATAGAATCCTGATCAGCTTTTAGGATTGGTTGTTTCCACGGGAATCTCAATTTGGTCTATTTTCCCAACAGTTTCCTTATACACACTAGATGTTTTGGCACATGCAAACGCATGCAACTTAAAATGCATAGAAACTTGACATGAATGTGTCTTATCTTACTTGGGAGTTGGAAAGATGTATGGCTAAACTTTGGAATTATTAGAGAGTTATTGAATGCATGCAATTTTGTTATATACAGATACGGTTAAACGAAAAATAAAAGGGGAAAAAAGAATTTTAAAAAAGGATTTGCGATACCATCAAATTGGTGTCAAATTGGAGACCCGCACTTAGCCTTGCACTAAATAGTAGAGATTTATCTTATCTAACATTTCGGAAAATTAAGATTGTTCTAGTTGCCTACTAAAGTATTGTATTCTTTCTAATGTATTCCCAATGTCTCCCTCCTGAGTGCAGTGTACTTGCACAGAAAACTCAAAATCCCCGTGCACGGTTTTTTTGTGTTTCTCCTAGTAATATCTACTGGAAATTTTGACTACAGAAATAACAAAACTTCTGGTATAATTGACTGTAGATTAGAATTCTAAATGATAAATATAGAAGTGAGTTCATTAACTATTATCTTGAGTTCTGATGTTTACCATTCTGTAGATTTGTTAACTTTCGTGCTCTTTATTTATGAGCACAGTTATAATTTGATAGTTCATTCTTCTTTAATGGTTGTGCAGGCATATGTCCTCGAAGAGGAAGGAAGACTGCTAGAACTTGTGGATCCTATCCTTTGTTCAAACTACTCAGAGGATGAAGCATTGCAGATGTTGAATTTGTCTCTCATATGCACCAACCAATCCCCAACTCTTAGGCCTCCAATGTCCATGGTAGTGAGCATGCTTGATGGGGAAATTCCAGTGCATGCGCTGTCCAGGAATACCGAAATCTCAAAGAACAGGGATATTAGCTTCAAGCCTCTTGAAAGTTTATCCATTGGCAGCGAAACACACAACATCTCGACAGATGCCCCATGGGCTGAGTCCTCCATATCTGTCTAAAGTCGAAAGTAAGAATGATTGGAATCCAACTTGGATTCATATTTACTATTTTAGTGTTTGAATCGACTTAGTTTTTGTCGTCTTTGAGACTTGTTATTTGGTGTTAGTTGAGTCCTTTTGTGTTCTTTGTTTGGGTCTTTTAGAGTTTCTTGTTTGAATGAAGACTCTTTGATTTTGTTTTGTTTATTTAGGTGTTTGAATTCTACCAGGAGACTCAGAGTCTGAGTCTAGGTGAGAGTTTGTTTCTTCTTCTATAAATATTACGAGTCTGTAATCAAATTTTCAGATAATATGATTGATTGAATAAATATTGAAGCTTTGTAAATAATGTTTTTAGCTTTAAAATCTTTTGTTTGAGAGGTGCGAGTATGGGTGGGAAATTACCAAAGCAAGGGTTTTGGAGGGAAAAAAAATTACTTGCGAGGTGTTGACTTTAGTGATTGTCTGATTTTGATAATAAGATGCTTAAACCTATTTATTATTTATCTTTACAAATTCTTAATTAGTTTTTTTCTTAATTTCTTTCACCATATCTTCAAGTTCTTATGTCCCGCATCAGGTTTGGTATCAGAACTAAATTTCTGATTTATCTTTCCCTCGTCTGCTTCTTTTATTCTTCACATTTAGTTATATTTTTAAGTTTTAGATTTTGACCCAAAAATCATTTTCGGTTGTAGAAAAAAATGTGAAATTGAGTAATCGCATTGCTCATTCTTTCCTCACTGCAACTCGTTTACCAGTATCTCCGTCATCTTTTCCATCACAAAATCCATCAAAATTCATCTAAAATTCTTGCCCCTATGCATCCTCTTCTTATCTTCATCTTCATCAAACATAACAAAGTCTTTCCAAAAATGATCAGACACAAAAAACGTAACCCCAAATATTCAAAATCCTGAGCCAAACTTAATATCAGCCCCAACTTCATCGTCAGCAACCCCACCACAATCGTCGTCCTCACCAACTCAGATTTCACCACCGTCATCCTCATTATCAACATCAAATACAAGCCTAAAATCTCAGTTTTAACCCCCAAACCGAAATCCTAACTCAAGTTTCATAACGAATTTCTATCTTGATTTTAATCCATGAACCTCTTCGTCATCAGCCAGCTCCTTGTCATAACATCCATGTGGGCGAGAAGTGTACATAAAAGAGTCACGAACTCTTGGTTCTAAAAGAAGATTAAATAAAAGGATGCCAACGCTATAAAAGGGCATCATCTTCCTACTCCTATCAGCATCAAAAAATTCAAAGAATTGAATAACATAAAAGCTTTGTCTCTATGGTAAAATTGAACTCTCCAAGTAAAAAAGCTCTTTTCTCTCTCTCAAGCACCAGCGATGCTTGAGATCGAGTTCAGGTTCTAGTGGTGAGCTCGTGGATCGTGGAAGGTTCCATTATCAATGTGAAACATCGACCGTGCTGCTTGGTGAGGAGATTTAGGGTCTTCACCAAATTTTTAGAGAGCGAATATTGCTAAAGAATATCTACAAATTGGTATGGTTTTAATTTTATCATCAATTTATATTTTCTATAGATCTTGGTTAGATGTTCTAGGAATAAAATTCGTCTTTCATTTCTCCTGGGTTTGACCCCCTTGTATACCCCTGCAACTAGATTTACTTATAGAATAGAAAGTAAACCCTCTTGTTACAACAAGTATGATTGGCAACCCACCTCTAGGGCTCAACTTCTAGACAATATGATCATTTACTGCAACTATGCTAACCTGATTATACAAATAATTCAATCCACGAATTACTATCCCCAATAATCGACCCAAAGAAAAAATAGAGTTAAAAAAGAATATACAATTATACGAGTATTAACAATTAACACAAAAAGGAAAAAGTATCAGAGTTTAGAATTTAGAATTCTGAATGCAGACACTGTTATGTTGAATTATTAGTTATATTGTCCCAACTATACATCTCATGTGATCATACTGGAATTTCTATGTATAGCTTTGAAGTTAGACTTTTTGTCCTCTTAAAAAGTTGGTATCAATTTTTTCACAAAGAACTTGCCTTAAAATTTTACATTAGGAGATGCCTTACTCAAAATAATTGATTTTGAATAGCATAAAAATACCTATTTGAATTTTTAGGACAAAAATTTAACGGTGGGGATCCTGAAACACTTAGTGTATATTTACTTCGTATTTTCTCTAACCTTTTATTTTTTAAAAATCTGCAAAATGCTCTATTTATATCTTCAAAATTGAGAAATATCACTCTCAAATAATTAAACATGTTTAAAAAATTCTTAGTTTCATTGAAATATTTGAATGGTTCATGCGAAGGTGGTGAAACAATTTCGTCTAAAAGGATGTTGGTAGTCGAATGTACGAAGGTTTAAACTTTTTGTATCAAGAAAAACAAAACTAAAGAAAACATCAAATTTGTACACCATCTATAGGGGACCCACTCTTGATAGCAGTAGCAAGCCAATCCACATGCGACATGTAGCATGGGGCCTATGCATCAGTAGGTGCCTGCCCCTCCCGCGGGACATGTAGGTGTGGAGCTCGCTGTCGGTAGGCACTCATACCTGTGGTAGCACATAGGCATGTGTCCCATCCAACACATGTGTCACGGGCTGATTGTTTAGCTTCTTGATTTCTCTAATCACATGCGACACTTAGCTTACTCTCTTTATTAGAATGGCTAAGTTAGTCTTCTCTCAAATGTCACACTCACAAGACATTTAAGAACACAAGAGAAGAACTTGGAAGTGGAGAACTCTATTGACTTTACTTGGCTATTTGCTTATTGATTATTGTTGGATATAAATGTCTCTCCTTGCTACTTTTTATAGGCGAGGCCCCTATCAATAAACAAGGGAGATTTGGCTTCCAGAGACTTTCATGATCCAATGGTCTACGATGAATCTCTAGAATCTTCTCCATAATCACCTATAATGAATTCTTAAATACCAATAATGACATCTTATTAAAAGATTTTATAAGAATATACAAGAACATTCTTGATCCCAATTTACAAGAGTACCCTTGGGAATCTTCTAGATAATACCAACTCCCTTGCCAAATAAGCACCAAGTAAGCACTAAGTATACAATGACGTGGCATTCGTGACATTCTCCTCCCACTTATCTTGGCAATGCCATCATCTCTTGGCTTTCTCTTTGCAAAATTCCTCCACCAAGTCCTTGAACTGCCATAGAGGCTTCACATGTTTCAAGGTACTTTCGCTTTCCAATAAATTTTTGCACTTGCCGAAGTACTTCAACTATGTATGATTGTTAGCCATACAAACCACCATATCTTCTAGGATCTCCTCGGCCTCATTGTTGAACTCTAGTCATATCTCTGCTGGTGCAAGAGAAGATTTCTCTTGGCTCGAGTCCTCTGGATCTCTATGTAATGACTTTAATATACTCACATGGAAGACTACACGGTACTTGATTGTTGGAGGAAGTTTCATCTTGTAAGCCACGTTTCTCACTCTTTTCACGATCACAAATGGACCTTCATACTTCCTTATCAAGATTTTATGTAATCCTTTATGCCAATCTAGTGTAGATAGCTTTTAAGGACTAAGTATTCCACGTGGTATTCTACATGTCTTATCTTCTTGTCAGCCCACTTCTTTATCCTTTTTTGTAGCCTTGCTATGACATGACTGTGCCATCTCGTTCTGCTATTACTATCCCTTAGCAAATATATAGGCTGTTAGACTACTCTCCTTATAGCACGTAGCGATGACATTTGGAGTGAGTGGTTGTTACCACCATCACGATCTCGAATAGATGTTTCCTTATTGACTCACTCCTTTGCATGTTGTATCCAACAATTTTTCCCAGTCTTACTGGTTAGCACTCATTTAATGTCTCAAGTAGACCTCCAGTAGTTCATTCACAATGAAGCAAACATTGCTGTCATTTACAATGGTCTTCAGTTGCCTCTAGTACTTCACCTCATGTTATAAGAATAATGGGGCTGCCACCTTCGCTAGATACTGTTCGAGTTTATAATTAAATGTAAGCACACTGTTAGTCATAGCACAATATAGGTCGATCACAGGGAAGCTATGGACTAAGTACCAATCAATTTCAGATTATAGTTAACTACACGATTTTTAATCGGACGACGATAATTTACTAGGGGTTTATCATTAGAAGAAAATGCTAGGGCTAAGTATCCCCACTATCATGACTTGATTGCAAAATTGATCTCAAACGTCAATTCAGTAAACTAATACATCGGGTGAGATTTTTTAACTAATTCATAACCCTCGTCCTCGTCTCCTCTCGTGGGAGAACTCGGATCAAAGTCAAGGATCTCTAAATTAGGATCCAACTTTCATTGATAACCCTACTTGAGTAGCTCTAATTAATTCAGGATCCAACACTCGTTGATAGTCCTAAATTAATAGAAAATTAATTACTCTAGCTATCGAAATGCAACAAATCAAAACCCCAACTCTCGTTGGTGTTTTGTGTTTGATAACGAATCAAGAGGTAAATTAATATTAATCACGTCAAAGACTAAATCCTAAGCAATTAATTTAATAAATTGAATAATAAAGCGATCAATTCATACAATCATTCGTAATAGGGTTCAACTCAACCCTAGGCAAGAGACTACTCATAAATCATTGCGATAACAATCAAACAAATCATATTAGAGATCAATAATAAAAGTAAAGCAAAAAAAAGGAATAGAAATATTTACTAATGAAAGAAACCAATAGATTTACAAGCCTTCAATCTTTGATCACCGAGAAAATCCAACAAAAGTCTTCGAAAAGGAGAGAGAGAGAGTAGCCATCAAAAATACAAGAGAAAAGACCTAGAAAAAAATGTTTGTCTCTAATTTACAAGAATGGTGTATTTATACCCCTCAACCCCCCCCCCCCCCCAAATAATTTGGATTCAAAAACAAATTTCAATAAGAACACAGCCGTGCGCCATATGGAACGACCGTGTTGAATCTGTGCAGAACTTTGACCATGTATCTATGTATTTTACACGTCTGTGCTAGCTTCTTGCACGGCCGCGTTGCTTCTTGCATGTAATTCTCCAAATCTTCCATTGACATTGCACCGCCTTGCCGATAGGTTGCACGGCCATGTCACTTTGTAGCTTGAATGTCTGATACTCTAATATGCTTGCACGGCCGTGCTTGCCGTGCTTATTTCTTGCATGCACGTGTTGTCCTATTTTAGCCTCATTTTTCAGATTTTTCTTCTTCCTCGATAGTCCCATCACTCCTTGCCTTAATTAGCATGATTTGACCCGGAAATGCACAGACACCACAAAATATATCCCACGAGTAATATCCAATAGAAATAGCCAAAAATCTATGAAAATTATGAAAAATTCCTAGTAAAACTACACCGAATAATCCTACAAAATATGCACTTAACGAAATCTCTCAAGCTAAACTCTTGTTTGTCCTCAAGAAAGATAAGAGAGATACATGAGAAACATAGAGAAACTGTTAGAAGCAACCAATGATCACCCCCTCATATTCCAAATGGATCTACACATGCATGCATAAGATAGGCAACAAATTCAGATTTTTGTCCAATGATGCATCACGCTTTATTCATTATTCATGGCATATAAATCAAAGACTTTTTCAACATGATCTCGAGTTCAACGTACACATCCATGAAAAAGAGAAAATGCACAAAAAAATGTTTCTATTTGGTTCAGACCAACAAGACTACAACCAATATTTTGCACGTGTCAAAATTATAGCACACGTATTGTATCAGGCATCTCAATTTTCAAAGGCTTGGACACGACAACGCTAACTCTTCCCTAATTTGTGGAGGATATATATGTGTGATTCTATTATTATTATTATTTATTTATTTATCCCCACACACACACACACACACACACACACACACACACACACACACACACACACACACACATGAAACTTAGGATGATCCATATAGCGAATTTTTGGCCAATGACTACCAAATCGGACAATTTTAGGTCATTAGGCCAAGACGGCCCTCTCGGGCCTACTCTCTCGAATCACCTAAAATTCATCTATTTTTTCTTGTGCACTCTTCTAAATCTTATCTTTTGACGAGAATCCTCAATGCTTCTTGAGGCACGAGAACACTGCTACTCGAGAAGACTGGAAGAACGATTCACTTATTCATTCTTTTTTTCTTTTTTTCATATCAACTAACCATGCCTTAGGTGCAAACGAAGAATATATCCATGGCCAAATCCTATCAAATTGAGACTTACTCTACTCAATTAGCCTAACCCAAACACATGCATCACAGTAATCGAACAAAACCAATCTAAACCATCTCAAAGACATGCTTATGAATTGTGCCCTTAGTGCATGGACGGCACATTAAAAACGATTCCATGAGGGGAAACAACAATAGAGACATGCCGATGCAATATTAAGAGTATGCATATAAAGTATCAATCTGAAGAAGTGCATATATATAAGCATACAAATGTGAGTTTTATCATTGAGGGATCATTTCTCTAAATAATTTTTTTTTGTTCATGCATGAGTGCAATCTACCCTATATGTAATGCATGGGATGCATGAGAAAAGGAGAAAATAAAAATGAAAATAAGAAGAAAAGAAAATATGAAGGATGAACGAGAATGCATGTGATTCGTGCAAATGCAACTAAGCACCTCCCCCAAGCTAGAATGAAGAAGCTCATTGAAGTTTTGTATGAATAGAACTTTTTGTGACAGGTGGATAAACAAGCAAAATACCTTGGGTTCACCGAATAGTTGGTATTTTAAGGTTTGTTTTTGAATATGAAGATCAAAATGAATTGTTCCGATCATTTGAAAAAATAGGAAGGTGAAATTTTTGAGGTCGCATATATAGCTTAGCCATATTTGTTTCTATTGAAAAGAAGAGAGAATCGGGTCCTTTGGATCTTTTCTATGTGTGGTTGGTTTGATGATCACAACTATAATAGTTGTTAGTTGATTTGATGAGCACAAATCTAACAGTTGTTACTATTTTTGGATTTGCTAGCCTTATAAATATCGGCGGCTACCCTCCTTCTTGTAACACAATTGAAATAAGAAATTCTCTCTTCTCTGTGTGGATGTAGGCTAGATTTTATAGCCAAACCACGTTAAATCTTTCTTTGTCTTTCATGATTGTTCATTCTTCATGGTATCAGATCAGGTTGATTTCTAACTTGTTCTTTTCTTTTTCGAGATCGAATTTATTTTTGGTGTTTGCTGCACCTCCAAGCATTAGCCCTAAATCCTCCCTACCGGCAGCTGCTCCGACTGACTACCGCCGATCAGCAACGGCTCCGACTGACCGTCACCAACGCTCTTCTAAACAAACAGATCTGCTCTCCGATCGCGCGACCCACTCCAATCGCACGACCATCATCTTCCATCATGCAACCCTCTCCAATCAGAAGATCTGCTCTCCGATCTATAGCACGCGATCAATAGCGTCGGTCTGTGCTCCAACTGTAGCACGTGATCCCATTGCCGCCAGATCTGCAGCACTCAGGATCAATAGCATTGGCATGTGCTCCAATTGTAGCACGTGATCTCGTCGCCGCCAGATCTGCAGCACTCAGATCTGCTCCGACTGTACCGATATCCTTTCCATCCCGATCATATCTTCGACCCGCTATAGACTCTTCTCCGACCCGCTACAGATCATCTCCAATCCGATTAACAGCACGTTCCTCTCCATCCCGACGCTGGCTGTAGAATTTGTTGCCATGTCGAACTCTGATCAGATTTTCTCACATCAGAATACTACTATGCGATTAACTTTTATTTTTCTTAATGGTATTAATTATATAACTTGGTCTATGGATATGACTTTATCTCTTGAAGGAAGATCAAAACTCAGATATATCTTTGGGACAATCGATCGACCCGACGAGAAAGATCCGAAAAAGGTACATGAACGGGTTGCTAATGATCCGACAGTTATGGTATGGCTTCTCAATTCAATGGAACCTAAAATTTCTAAAATTTTTACTTTTTCCGATACTGCAGAGGATTTATGGGATTCTGTGTCAGAACTTTATAGAAACCAGAATAATGCAACTCGTGTTTTTTAATTGCAACGTGAAATTGCCAATGCAAATCAAGGTGATAAGCCCTTTATTGAGCACTAAGGGAATCTGAAATATATGTGGGATGAGCTGAATATCTACCGTCCTCATACAACAGATGCAAAACCCCTTCTTAAGCGGGCCGAGGAGGACAAAATTTTTGCCTTGTTGAGTAGCTTGAAAGAAGAGTATGAACAACTTAGGAGTCAAGTACTAATGAATTCTGAACTATCATCTTTCTCCAGTATTTGTGCAACTATTCAACGTGAAGAAACTCGGAAAATTGTTATGATTGATGATCTTAATGCTCTTTCAAATCAAGGTAATTCTAGTGCACTGGAAGCTAACACTGGTAAAGGTACTCGGGAATTTCACTACGACCATTGCAACAAGAAAGGGCATACCATAGATCGGTGTTTTTTACTTCATCCTCATCTCAAGGCCCAGTATGATCAAAAATGGAGAAAGAAGGTGCAAGCAGCAATAACCATGATGTCGATCCCAAATAGTAATCCGTCCACCCATGCTTCAGATAATCATCATGCTTTTTCATCCTCTTCAAAATCAAACACTTGGATTATAGATTCTGGTGCTACTGATCATATGGCTATTTATCTCTCGTCTGTGCATTCTTTCAATCATACCTTTGATAATCGTACTGTTTCTGTGGCTAATGGGGCTTCGGCCCCTATTATTGGGAGTGGTAAAATTACATTCTTTCCTACTATTTCTAGTTCTGATGCTCTTGTTGTTCCGTCTTTCTCGGTTCAGCTTCTTTCTGTAGGAAAAATTACTAATTCATTAGACTGTGATGTTATTTTTTCTCCTGATTCGGTTATCTTTCTGGATCGAAAGTCGATGAAAATGATTGGTGAAGAAACATATTCTCATGGGCTTTA
Organism: Scilla litardierei; assembly: GCA_030789695.1. NCBI lineage: Eukaryota > Viridiplantae > Streptophyta > Magnoliopsida > Asparagales > Asparagaceae > Scilla > Scilla litardierei. Next base: position 201,370,798 of record CM061136.1, read on the forward strand.
TTTGTTCAATCCAAGTAAAGGAGCGTTTCATACTAGCACCTTGATTGAAAGTCAAATTATGCATACGTGATTAGGTCATCCCTGCAATCGTATTTTGTCTTGTATTTTGCCTTCCATTCATGTCGAGTCAACGTTATGTGATGTTTGTCAGTTTTCTAAACAAACTCGTTTACCTTTTGTTAACTCTGTGTCAATATCTGATGAATCTTTTGCTGTAGTTCATTCTGATTTATGGGGTCCTGCTCCCATTGATTTTTACAAATATTTTTTGTTACTGATTGATGATCGATCACATGCTACTTGGTTATACTTGTTGAAATCTAAAAAGGAGGTAGGTGTTATAATTCAGGATTTTCATACTATGGTGATAACTCAATTTGGTGCCAAAATAAAGATTCTCAGGCATGACAATGGCACCGAATATGCCACCCTTTCTCTTGATGAATATCTTCGCAGCCATGGTATTATTCGCCAGACTAGTTGTGTAGATACACAACAACAGAACGGCGTAGCAGAACGGAAGAATCAACATATTCTAGAAACAGCAAGAGCTATCATGCTTCAGATGAATGTGCCGAAGAAATATTGGTCCCACAGAGTTTTGACTGCAGTTTACTTAATTAATCGTACGCATATTAGAGTGATTAATTTCAAATCTCCATTGAAAGTTTTACAAGATCGTAAACCTAATCTATCGCATCTGCGAGTGTTTGAGTGTGTTTGCTATGTACATGGGCCATCTACTAATCGTTGCAAGTTAGACCCTCGATCAACTCGGTGTGTATTCTTTGGTTATTCTTTTACACAGAAAGGGTACATATGTTATGACAGATCCGATCGTACGATATTTGTCTCTCAAGATGTTCGTTTTTCTGAAAATGAACCATTCTTCGACTGGAAGGATAAGTATAGGATCGGTCCCAGGGGGAGTATATGTCTGATTTTTGGGTGTCTCTTCCGATTATTAGCTCTACAGATGACATTGTTGAAACTGATGTAGATCATTCGATAGTTAAAATGTCCTCTGATGCTACACCAGTAATTGAAACACCATCGCATGTCATTGATATCGAAACTGCTTTGCCAACAGTTGAAATTGATCAAGGATCACATTCGGTAGTTGAAACTGATGCAGATCATCCACCTCCAAGACGCTCGGATAGAGAAAAACGTCCTTCTGTGATGTTGAAAGACCATATTACCTATCATAGTGCTATCTCTTATCCTATACAAAGCTCATTTAACATACGACAATGTTACAAATAACATTCTGATTTTCTGTGTGCATTGTCATGTGGAGTTGAGTCGAGTAATTTCAGATATGCTAATTCCTCTCCAGTTGGGAGACAAGCAATGAAGTAAGAGTTACATGCTCTTGATGAGAATCATACATGGGATATTATTATGCTACCTTCCAGAAAGAAGACTGTTGGATGTTGTTGGGTTTATAAGATCAAATACCAGAGCGATGAGACCATTGAACGACATAAGACAAGACTTGTTGCTAGATGATTTACTCAGACGTATGGAGAAGACTATAAAGAAACGTTTGCTCCAGCTGCCAAAATGAACACGTTTCGAGTTCTCATGTCCTTAGCAGTAAATCATGGTTGGAAACTATTCCAGATGGATGTGAAAAATGATTTCCTTCAAGGAGATCTATAAGAAGAAGTCTATATGAGCATTCCACCTGGACATCCACAAGAGTCCATTTTTGGAGTAGCTTGCAAATTAAGAAAAGCTATTTATGGGCTTAAGCAATCACCACGAGCCTGATATGCAAAGCTAAGTTCTGTTCTCATGGTGAATGGTCTTACGAGAAGCTCTGCAGATCCGATCTTATTCGTCAAAAGAAGTAAGCCTGGCATCATTATCGTTTTGGTATATGTAGATGATATTGTGATTAATGGTGATGATCAAACCGAAATCTCAAGACTTAAAGCATTAATGCATAGAAGATTTGCTATCAAGGATTTGGTAATATTAAAATATTTTCTTGGATTGGAAGTTGCCTATTCTGATGAATGTATGTTTCTTAGTTAGAGGATGTATGTTCTTGACTTATTGAAGAACACAGGAAAGATGTGTGTTAAACCGTCAGATATGCCTACTGATAGTGGTGGAAAGCTTGATGATGATGGTGAGTTGTATTCGGATATTGGAAATTTTCAATGATTGGTTGGTCGACTGATTTATCTTACTATCACTCGTCCGGATATTTCATATGCTGTAAGTTTGGTAAGCTGATTTATGCATGCTCCAACTATTAATCATATGTATGTGGTTAATAGAATATTACAGTATCTAAAGGGCTCACCTGAAAGAGGTATTTGGATGCATAAGAATGGACATAATAAAATTACTGCTTATAATGATGCTGATTGAGCTGTATGTCTTGTTGATAGAAGATCTACAACAGGTTATTGCACATTTGTTGGTGGAAATTTAGTCACTTGGAAGGTTAAAAAGCAAAATGTGATAGCTTGATCAAGTGCGGAAGCAGAATATCGTGCAATGGCCTCCACGACGACGAAATAATTTGGCTTCGGGTTCTTCTTGATGATTTAGGTTTTGGTACATCTCAACCTACAATGATGTTTTGTGATAATCAAGCGGCGATTCATATTGCATCAAATCATGTGTTTCATGAATGAACTAGATTGTCTCTTCGTGCGAGAGAATGTGCAAGCCAATACTATTTGCACCCCATTTGTTCGTAGTGATCAACAACTGGCTGATATCTTCACCAAAGGTTTATCCGCTGCTAAATTCCAATAGATATTGTCCAAGTTGGGCTCTATCGACATTTTCGCACCAACTTGAGGGGGGAGTATTGAAAAGAAGAGTGAATCAGGTCCGTTGGATCTTTTCTATGTGTGGTTGATTATCACAAATCTAATAGTTGTTAGTTGATTTGATGAGCACAAATCTAATAGTTGTTACTATTTTTGGATTTGCTAGCCTTATAAATATCGGCGGCCACCCTCCTTCTTGTAACACAACTGAAATAAGAAATTCTCTCTTCTTTGTGTGGACGTAGGCTAGATTTTATAGCCGAACCACGTTAAATCTTTCTTTGTCTTTCATGATTGTTCGTTCTTCAACCATTAGTATCTATATAAATAACATTTTATAAAAACTAATTCATATTTTACTTTAAATAATAGGGATAAATTCGACTAACACCCACCACTCTATTGACCCTGGATCACTATTAACCCATAAACTATGAAATTAGTAATAACACTATCTAATGTGACATGACGAGTTAAAAATCAGTGAAGGGTTACATTTTTCTTCTCATTTTGCCTCCTCCTTCTCCTTCATTAGTTTTGTCTTTCATGATAGTTAGTAATGTGAAACTTCTCCCATCGAAGTACTATTCTGCTTTATGTTTTAGGCTCTCGGTTATTTCTTTCCTTTGAAAGCAATAGAGAGCAAGTTACACATCTGTCATTATAAATTTGTTTTAAAGAAATCTACTTCATGATTCATACACTGCCCAACATGCTATCAGATATTATTTGAAGAATTCAAACCGGATCTGTATTAAAATTTATATCAAATAAACTTTCTCAACTGCCAACCAACCAGTTCCCTTACTCAGAAACACAGCATAAAGCCAATATCTTGTTGCCGCGATTTCCTCATTTAAATCTACGAACCACACGCCGTAGCTTCACGTCCCCATACACCCAACGTTCTCTAATTACCAAGTCATCCGTCAACCTTATCATCATCTACTATTTAAACACCCAGTGTCTCCTCCCTCCTCATATCATTACTGATCTCCTCCAAAAATTCTCTCTCGATCTCTCCCCCACACACTGAAGCAGGATCAATGGACTTTCTTCTATCCGACGAGCTCTTGTCGACGATCTTGCCCATCGCGATTTACTGGGTTTACTCAGGACTCTACGAGTTGTTGGGTGGGTTGGACAGGTACAGGCTGCATTCAAGAAAAGACGAGGAGACCAAGAACCTGGTTCCCAAGCACGAGGTTATCAAAAGGGTGCTCCTCCAGCAAGCAATTCAAGCCACAATCGCTCTAACTTTGTTCCAGGTTTGTTACTGCATTAATACCATATATTAAGTTAATCAACATTCTAATCTGAACCGTAACATTTCAGGTCACAGGGGATCATAATGTAGCCCAGGATGCAACCCCGAGCACGCCCATTGCAGTGATTGCGGCGCAGTTCTTCACGGCGATGTTGGTGTTCGACGCGTGGCAGTACTTCGTTCACAGGTACATGCACCACAACAAGTTCCTGTACCGAAACTTCCACTCGTGGCACCACCAGCTCGCTGCCCCTTACGCATACGGAGCCCAATACAACCATCCGGTCGACGGGGTCCTCACCGAGACGGTGGCCGGCGCGTTGGCCTTCTTCGTCTCGGGGATGTCGGCCAGGACGTCGATCTTCTTCTTCACGTTTGCGACGATAAAGGGGATCGACGACCACTCGGGATTGCTGCTCCCCTGGAATCCATTCCACCTCCTGTTTGGCAACAACACCGCGTATCATGAGATCCATCACCAGCTGGCTGGAAGCAAGTGCAACTTCGCGCAGCCGTTCTTTGTGATATGGGACAAGATGTTGGGAACCCACGTTCCTTACAAGCTTGAGAAAAGAGAAGGCGGCGGATATGAAGCTCGGATAGCTAAACCTGCCTCTGACTAAAAATTAGTCTGCAGTAAACTGTCATCAACCTTGAAAATATAGTCTAAACTTATATTCATATATTAGCGTAGTTAGCTCTTTAGAGTATCTCAAAGCAGTTGTATACGCATCATACAAAACCCATGAATAAAAAAGTTATCATGAGAGAAAAGCGCTTCTTGTTGTCAAAAAAAACTGAAATGATCTTGGTGCAAAATTGGAGTCATTTATTGGGACATCTCTGTAGGTATGGGCAGTTCGGATGGAATTGATACCGCAACTGTAATAGTTAATATTTTCTATATTGAATATTCATACTGGCCGATGATTATGTGTTACTGTCGGTGCCCAACTTCTATTTTAGTTAATCTCATTTATTTCTGATCCAGGAGGATATCAACCATCTAGTAAATATTAGAAAAGGAAGAACACCAGAGATTCTGGATGAGAATGATGATTGATTGGTATCATAATTTTCATATACGTCTCCAAAACTTTATCATCCGTATCCGTTGAACCGTTCATTTTCATCTGCATATTCCGAAACCCCAAAACATCAAATATTGGATGAATCCAATGAGATTTACCCGTTCATCTACTCGTCATAAATTTAACGGTTTTACGCGAATAGAGTTTTTGCTATGGCTGAATGAATGAGCAAAACTGCTTGGGTTAACTTGATATATAAGGTTGTGGGTTTTGGTATATGTAGATCAAATGAACGGGTTCCCATCATCATAAAAAGCAATGGTTGGAATTTTGGAAGGTGCATATGAGGTTTAACATAAATGTCATTTGATACCCATTATTCTTACTTCTAAATTACAGCAAATTCTAATAACCAAATGGGAAATTTCGAGAACTACTGATATCAGTTGCCAACGAACCACACATAAGCTCAATCCCCCTTTTTTTGAAAGCTTAGGATCCGTTGGGTTTGGAATGGTTTGTTTGCTTAGATAAATTGAACAAGAGATGAGCTAGTTATGGACAAAACAATTCGAAAGTATTAGTTCGTCTAAATTAACCCAAGCTCTGTCAAATTTCGTGCTTCAAATCTTACACCTCACACTCCCAGGTTGCTTGGCCGAGCTGTCTAAGTCGCTCGGCTGAGTCGCACACGATGAAAGGCCAAGCAGCAGTGAGCTTCGCCCGACCGAGTACTCTACCGCTCGACCGAGCGATGTCTGTTCGGGCAAGCGGTTTGAGCGCTCGGTCGAGCTGTATAAACAGAGAAGTGGAGCTCTGCAGTTCAAAGCGCTCGGAACGAGTGAACCAGACGGTCGACCGGGCGAAGCAAACGCTCGACCGAGTGGCATGTTTCATCCACCTAGCAGCTGCAGCAGTGAAGCGACCGATCGGCCGAGCACAGAACTCGCTTGACTGAGCAGTGCAGGGCCCAGATATTTTAGTCGACTGTGCAGATGGGTTTTCCAGGCTCGTTTTGATGCCCTATTTAATCTAATGGTTGATTAGATTAGTGTTAACAAGAATAGAAGGTAGTTTTTCGGATCTGGAGCCAATGAGAAGCTTGAGCCGTCGCCATTGAAGATTTTGTCGAGAGATTAGGGCTAGGAGTTTTTTGATTGGAGTTGAGTGATTCTCTCCTTGTCTCCTTGTTCTCTTCTTCCTTTGAGTGAGTTTGTGAGGGCTTGTGCATCTAGCCAAGTTAGTACTCACGTGAGTGGAAGCAAAATTGTAGTCCCTTTGAAGATCTCTCTGATAGTGGAATCATCTCGGAAGTTACTGGATGTATGTTGTGCGCAACCGAACCAGAGGTAAACCTTTGTGTCTGCGATTAGATTTATTTGTTGCTATTTCGTTTGCTGCTTTACTTTACAAGATCGTAAGGATTTTGTTGGGTTATTTGAGTTTCTGATTTTTGCTAGTCATAGATTCCTGATCAGCTTTTAGGATTGGTTGTTTCTGCGAGGATCTCAATTTGTCAATTTATTCCCAACAGAGATAGCTACCGATTTATAGCCTTTCGATGCCCAAGTCATTCATCAACCGTCAAATAATCAAAGCAACAAGTATATACAAAAAATATTATAACAACGTACCTAACCATAGGAACTTATATAATCAAACACTAGGGTTATTCTCGTCAACACAAGAAACCCTAACCAACCTTTAGTGTCATACATGATGAGCCAAAACCAATTTCAGCCTAATCAGGGCTTTGGGTATGTTTTGGAATGATCATCCGTAGTCCAAAGAAGAGCTATGTAGCTCTGGTAAAGCATGAGAATATGGTAGTCGGCTTACCCATTAATGAATCAACATGGTGATGGATGTGTAGCTTCACCAATGGGGTTTATTTTAGCTATTTGCTATTCTAAATTATAGAACATGTATTTGCTGCTAAGTCTATATGGCTACTAATCTGCAGGTTCAGTCCCAAAATGATATGAAGACTGATTTGTATAATTTTACAAACATGTTGACTTAACGTTGCGATCGGGTGATGGTGAGACTCAGAGGCAATAATAAGTGCAAGTGAACCAGCTGGTGGGGTTTGGGAGAGAGCAGCTAATGGTCCATCGTTGTCGTTGGTTGTTGAGCCAGTGCCATGACCCGCTGTTAATGAAGTTGCTCACGGAAGCAGTCCGAGGTCAAGCCATGTTGCGTCGAATTAGCAAGGGTCATCATGTGATTTCGACAAACCCTAGTGACTGATTCCTTGCAAAACGCGGCCTCGGTCACCGCCGGAGACCTGGCAGTGTCACTGAATCCTTGTTGTTGATGAAAGTTCAGCTTAATCTTTCACGAGTCCTAATCATCCAGAAGCTTGAGCCAAGGAAAGGTCTAAATTTGTGTAACCTTTCTTTTTTGGAAACATGATCTGGTGACTAATCATGTTCAAAAATAGTTCCATTAATGGGGATTAGATATTAGGCAGATACCTGGCACATACTCTAGATGAAATATGTGAAGGATGATGACCATTTCATCAATATTCACAAGTTTAACTTTTCTAGCATGCAATTAATATGTTTTTCTTAATTTATCAGAGAAGTGGTTCAGTTGAAAAAAGGTCCCATGGTGTGCATTAAATCAGTCAAGAGAGAGTGAGAGGGCAATGAAACATCGTCTCAATATATGTTTGACTTCGCATTAATTCTCAGGATTTTATCTAAGTATTTAATGCAGACAAACATTTATAAACCATACTCAAATAAGCAGTACCAAATAGCGTACTATCGTTTTGAACAAGATGTTTCAATAACAAATAATTGGCCTCGAGGGCAAACATTTCCCAACACCTAGTAAATGTTGTCACCGACCTGATTGTTATTACCAACTCGATCTGTGTTTCTTGCCAATCTGACCTGTCGTTATTACCGATCTGAAATGGTATTGCCTACCAAACATGTACTGTAACTATTGATCTGTTATGTATGTATTGCTTACCGCTCTGTCACATATGTCTTGTTACTAATCTAATCTGTTATTCTAGTTGCCGACATGTTTTGTGTTACAAGCAATCACGCACCAGGTAGGAACCGGATATGTCAGTTTCATCAGGACGTCCTCCTTTCCCAGAACGTGAAGGAGAAATAAAGGCGTCAAAGGTTCTAAGGATGCAACCCCCATGCTGGGGCGGCCCCATGTCTCCTCTCTGATGTCTAAGTGAGGCAAGATTGTAGGAAGAAAATAGGTAATGTACGTAAGATAGCCCATGTGCATGGCTTGAGCGTGGTTGTGCACATGGTCAGTGGGGATTTGAGAGATAGTGATGCATGCTAGGGGTTTTAAGGCTCAAAGAGAGTGTACCTTCCGGAGGGGTTCTCTCTTGATCATATAGAGAAGCTACTGGCCACAATGGATGCTTATATGTGTAAAGCTGCGTGTTTCTGGGCGTAGTCGACTTTGTACGCAAGAGGCCGCTGACAGTGTTGACGGGTAAGACATGCATTAATTAATGCAATTGCACTTGGAAAGAGAATGTTGGTCGTTTGCCTGATATTGTGCCACATGGACGATGTGGGCCTGGTTGAGCTGCTGGTGTTGGCCTCGAGCAACGAAGTCATCATGAAGATGTGGGGGGAGCAAGCCGTAGTCCCAGAGGTTGGGTTGTCCATATGGGGCTATATATGCTGAGCTCGAGTCTGCCGACCTCTCGAGCTGGATCGGGAGATCCCAACTGATGGGTCCCACCTGACATGTCCGGAGGTCCCCTTAATGGGTCCCATTATCCAACATGTTGGGCGGGACTCTTCTGAGAATGGGCCGAACCCAACTATGCATCTACACATGTGAATGATATTTTTAAAGTCGAATACGACATAGGAAACTGTACTATGGAAACTTGGAACACACATGGAAAATTATGTTCGGTAGGAAATATAGCACCCTTTTTCCCATGCATAACAATATTATTTTCAAACTGATTTCTGATATTGCCCCTCCCACTTGAAAACCTATTAAATTGGTAAAACAATTTAAAGAAAGAAAGAAACCCCACTCCATGAACTTCATCCCACGCGTCTCAAGAATAAATGATCAGTATAACTTTCACATAAACACCAACCACCGACTCATAAAAGAAGCAGACACGTTTGAATTACTCAGACACAACAACACAAGACACCGTCATAGCATCAACATGGCAATCTTGGCCCTACATATGATTTAACGAGACCTTAGACCAAGTCCTCGAAATATTAGCTTGCGCGTTCTAGTTCTTTGCCCATGTCAATTGCTGCCCCACCATCGGATAAACAAACTCGAAAGCCCAGGCCATTTGATTGCAGCTATACAGCGACCTCTGTTATGAATGGCTCAGACTTCAGAGCCAGGCTTCCTGCTGAATTGACGTGCATGTGCACTGACTCCTGCTGGCTCGCATAATTTCTCCTCATTGGTTCCTGCTGAATTGACATGCATGTGCACTGACTCCTAATGATCTTGGCACGACTCAGCATTTGAAACTTACGGATGGAGCCATGCATTAAATCAAGTCCCATGCCATTCCCGTTATTTGCGGGGAAAACGCAAGCAGAAGCTATGCCAGGTCAAACACACTTGTGGAGTTCATCGATTATAAGGTCATGTCGCATTTCGGATATTGAAGTGGGCGTCGCTCACAGACCATTAATTTGTTTAAGACCATCATGCTTGAACTTCAAGTATATTGACTCAAGAGGATGAAACCTTTTGGTGTCATGAATCCAATCATATTATGTACTTGATGCAAGACCCTTGTAATCACTTGAAAGGAGCTTGTATACTATTAGAATAGGCAATAAATATATAAGAAGCATGTATACTATCTGTGTCTTCTTCTTGAGTTAACTTGATGGTGGTGTGAGATATCAAACATAGTCCCACGTTGGCTACACTGAATGACTAGCATAATTCTACCATCCGTCGTTGCTGTTGAAACTAAATGACTACGTCATGACTGCATTTAAGCCCCGTTGCCGTTGGTCGCAGGGGAAACCACGTTCCCTTCAAGTTGTAGGAGATCAACTTGTCTTTTTCGCAGTAGTTATAGCTTGGTGTTGATCTGCGGGCTCTCACAGCTTCACTTGAGTCAGTCAATAAGACAACGATAACTTTATATATAGCTGCCAATAATCGTGATGTTACATAATGATCAAGTCGTCCATTTTCAAATCACGCTGCATGCAGCGTAGCATTGTGATCAGGTGATGGTGAGAGGAGAGGCAATTGGCATTGAACTGTCAGACAAAAAGAGTTACGGGGACTGCTATCGGTAGTTATTGCCGTTGGTTGCAGAGCAAAAACGATGGCTCGGTTTGGGGTCACGATATCGACAAATTGTGACATTGTCTCCCATCTTCTTTCTACACGAGATGCTTGACGAAAAATCTACGAACAAGTAATTCATTGATATACAGTTACTGATTATGAACAATTCACGCTTAGTTTTGTCAACATGTGGGTGTGTTTACACCTTACAAATATATTCTAGAACGCTTAACTAAAATTAAAAGATGGTGGACATCTCCATCGATTTCCTCCGCAGCCCAGACAGAGTCTTAACTTATTTAGATAATTAGAACATTTTTTTTTGTCAGCTTTAATGCTGGAAAAGACGTATACGTCTTTCCATGAAAAAGATGCAATATTCATGCAGCAATACCGTGCACGCAAGTTCACCAAGTATTCTGAGCTGCTGTCATGTTTACTTATGACCAAACAAAACAGAGAACTTCTTCTCGCCACTCACAATATGCGCCCTCCTGGCACTGCCCCTCTACCAGAAGCTCACCATACCTATTCCTTCAAAAAGAAGAGAGATAATAAAAGAAAAGAAAGACCACAGAAAGGGGGACAACACAAAAGAGCCGAGGGTCAGGTACAGCAGCGAAAGAATGAAGGGAAGCGCAAGTTCACCTGGCACAGAAATGACAACAAGAAAAATGATGCACCCCCATCCAAGAGGGATTGGGAAGACCAGTGCCACAGCTGTGACATGAAAGGCCACTGGTCCAGAGTGTGCAGGACCCCACTGCATTTCCAGGAGCTGTATAAACAAAGCAAGAAAAAGAATGCTGAAACAAACCTGGTGGCTGCAAACAATGCAGTTAAGTTCACAGCAAAAGACTTCGAATCAGAGGACATGCTTGATTAGCATACTACATTTATCTTAGCATTTTCAGAACAATCTATTTTATAAGAGCTTTTATGTAATTTGATTTCCTTTGAATAAAATTTAGTTTCTGAATGCAAATATTTTACTCATGTTTTTAGATGGAATGCTCTCATGACTGCTTGGTAGACAGTGCTTCGACACATACGATCCTTCAGCACAAATGCTATTTTCATCGCATTATACCATATAAGAGCCCTGTAAATACAATTTCAGGGCCATCGGATATAATTGAAGGTTCTGGGAATGCAACATTGTTGCTCCCCAAAGGAACAGAAATCATAATTAAAGATGCATTATACTCTCCGAATTCCAAGCGAAACTTACTAAGTTTCAAAGATATCCGTCTGAACGGATTCCACTTGGAAGCAGCAAATGTAAAAGAAAATGAATTACTGTATGTAACGTCTCAAGAAAATTGAGTTAAAACCATACTTGAACGTTTTGAGAGCCGTTCATCAGGCATCTACCATACAAAAATTTGGAGATAGGAAGCAAACCTGACGGAATACCTGAAGTGCCCGACATCAGCCAAATTTTTACTTTGGTAAGATAGACTTGGCCACCCTGGATCTGTGATGATGCACCGCATCTTATCACAATCTCATGGGCATAACCTGAAGAACCAGAAGATTCTTCAGAAGGGAGAATTCCCTTGGGTACTCTGCTTCAAGTGTAAATTAATAACAAGGCCATCACCACTTAAAGTGGATATCGAGTCTCCAAGTTTCCTCGAAAGAATACACGGAGACATATGTGGACCCATCCACCCCCTAGTGGGCCTTTCTTGTACTTCATGGTACTCATTGATGCATCTTCGAAATATTCGTATGTGTGTCTACTATCGACCCGCAACTTAGCTTTCCCAAAGCTCCTGGCACAAACTATAAAGTTGCGGGCGTATTTTCCAGACAACCAAATAAAGAAAATACGTCTGGATAATGCGGGAGAATTTACCTCCCAGTCATTTCAAGAATACTGCCAGGCAACAGGAATAGAAATTGAACATCCGGTGCCACATGTTCACACCCAGAATGGGTTAGCTGAGTCGCTAATTAAAAGACTCCAATGGATTGCACGTCCATTGCTAATGAAATCCCAGTTGCCGGTGGATGCATGGGGACATGCAATTTTGCATGCTATCATTAATAAGAATAAGACCCTCAGGAGGTCAGAGTCTCTCTCCAATGCAACTTGCATATGAAACGCCGCCGAACATATCTCACTTGAGAATCTTCGGCTGCGCAATTTATATCCCCATTGCACCACCCCAGAGGACCAAGATGAGCCATCAATGTCGCCTAGGTATTTATGTAGGGTTTGACTCACCCTACATTATTAGATACTTAGAACCCCAGACGGGGGACGCTTTCAAGGTACGTCTTGAAGACTGTGACTTTGATGAGACATATTTCTCCAAAATTGGCCTAGACATTGAAAAGTCTAGCGCGAAGCAAATGTTAACGTGGGATACAAAAATTTTGGCCCACTGCGATCTGGTAACAAAACAATTTGATGATGAGATCCTGAAGATCTTACACATCCCAAACACAGTTCATAGATTACCGGACTCGTTTACTGAAAACCAGAAGATTGTCAAATCACGCATCCCTGCTGCAAACACTCCAGCTAGGATTGATATCCCAAAGGATGGATGCAATCTACCAGCAGCAGAAGTGGCTGCACCTCAACAGAAAAGAGGCAGACTACCAGGCTCCAAGGATAAAAATCCAAGAAAAAGAAAAATATCCGGAGACCTTAGGACGATACCCCTACAGAGAAACGAGCTCATGTCCATACCCTCTTCCCTCCCAGAATCCACTGCAGAGGAACTGCTGTGAGAAATTGAAATATCATTAAATTATGTACGTACAGGGGAGGTATTGGACAGAAAGAGTACAGTCGTCGACGATGACTTCGCGTTTCACATTGCTATTCACGTCGCCGGAAGCGACGATGATCATGATCCACATTCTGTTACTGAATGCAAACGCAGAAATGACTGGCCAAAGTGGAATCATCCAATAGAAGCCGAGCTGGACTCGCTTCAGAAACGCAAAGTCTTTGGGCAAATAGTCTAGACACCTACTGGTGTCAAAACTGTGGGATACAAATGGGTATTTGTAAGAAAAAGAAATGAAAATAATGAGATTGCATGCTACAAAGCAAGACTTGTAGCACAAAGATTTTCCCAAAGACCGGGCATTGACTATGACCAAACATACTCCCCGGTCATGGGTGTGATCACTTTCAGATTCCTGATAAGCTTAACAGCAAAGGAAGGCTTAGATATGCAGCTAATGGATGTTGTGACTGCATATCTATACGGTAATCTCGACAAGGAGATATACATGAAACTTCCTGATGGCTTTTCAATGCCTGCTGAACTAAAAGATAGACCTCGGGACGTCTACTCTGTTAAGCTGCAAAGATCAATGTATGGTCTCAAACAATCAGGAAGGATGTGGTATAACAGACTCAGCGAATTCCTTGTTAAACAAGGATTCAACAACAAGGAAGTCTGCCATTGTATCTTCATAAGAACAAAGAGAAAAGGATTCGTAATAATTGCTGTCTACGTAGACGATCTGAATCTCATTGGATCTCCTGAAGAGATCGCTGAGATATCTGTAAGCCTAACAAAAGAGTTTAAAATGAAAGACCTAGGCAAAACGAAATTCTGCCTTGGTTTACAGATTGAACATCTAAAAGATGGAATCCTATTACATCAAACCACATACACAAAGAAAATGTTGCAAAGATACCATATGGACCAATGTCATCCACTAAGTACACCTATGATGATACGATCTCTGGATGCACATAAAGACCCCTTCCGGCCGCTGGAAGAGTGGGAGGATATACTTCGTCTAGAAGTCCCTTATCTAAGTGCCATCGGAGCACTCTTATATCTGGCAAACTGCACGCGTCCCGATATAGCGTTCGCAGTAAATTTGCTAGCCAGATACAGTGCCAGCGCCCACACAGCGCCACTGGACCGGGGTTAAGCACCTTCTGCGCTACCTCCAAGGGTTCTACAGATTTGGGACTCTTCTACAAAAATGGAATATCCTTTACACTTGCTGGTTATGCTGATGCAGGTTACTTGTCTGATCTCCACAACGCAAATTCACAGACTGGGTACGTGTTTACCTATGGGGACAGCCATTTCCTGGAGATCCATCAAGCAAACCCTGACAGTGACCCCATCCAACCACTCAGAGATTATTGACATCCATGAAGCAAGCATAGAATGCGTATGGTTACGCTCAGTTGTCCACCACATTCTGTCAACTACCGAACTGAAGACTGGAGATCTCGAACCTACAACAATGTTCGAGGACAATGCTGCTTGCACAGCTCAGCTACAAGGTGGCTTCATCAAAGGCGACAGAACCAAGCACATTTCACCAAAGTTCTTCTGGACGCACAAGCTACAGAGAGATGGCAAGATCCACATCAGACAAGTGCAATCATGTGACTATTTGGCAGACTTGTTCACTAAAGCCCTTCCTACTGCCACTTTTAGGAAGCTTGTACAGAAGATTGGAATGAGGCGCCTAAGAGATCTGAAAGCTTGAGAGCTTGTACAGATCAGGGGGAGTAAAGGAGAGTTTGTACTCTTTTCCCTTAACTATGGTTTTTCCCACTGGGTTTTTCATAGCTAAAGGTTTTAACGAGGCAAATCTCACCAACTCAGGATCCCGAAGTATCCACCCCATGTGAGACTCTTTTATGCTCAGAATCCTGAAGTATTCACGAGCAGAGTCCACACCTATGACTGGATAAGGGGGAGTGTTGTGAACGGTTATTAACCGGAGTTGGTTTAAATTCTTGGCTATCTTAGAGATAGGCCCATATCAATGTAGCCCATATTTATATTCTCCCCTATTGCCTATAAATAAATAGCTAGGGGCTCCTCCCCCAGTAGTTCATTCATAACATTTCTATTTTTTTCTATTTTTTAAAATTTTAGCATTTTTTTAAAAAAACAGACTGGTCAATTTCTTACCAAGCTTGCGGGGCCGCTCGGGCCTGTCTAGGCGCCAGGCCTCGGGCATTGATTCTGCATATTGAAAGGTTAGAATGAAAATTTACTAGTTATCGTTGATTGTGATACTAGTGAAATGGTCAAAAATAAATATACTCTTCTCACGATAACAGTTTATAAAATTAATATTCCTAAGCCTAAAGATCAACGGGGTATGAACGTTAAAAATTATGTGCCTTAAATAACAAAGCAATAAATGCTCTTATTTGTACTTTAGATATAACAAAATTCGGTTTTTTAGAAATAATTCATCCATATTATGTCTTATTCGAAAAGAGTCCCCTAAATCATTATATTTGCTATTAAATCCCCAATCATTTAATTCACTCGAAAAGAGTCCTTTTGGATGGAAACTGTTAAAATCTTTAATTTGGAAGTAGTTTGAGGGTAGTTATACACGAGTTTACCCCGAACCCACATTAAAGGGCACAACATATCCATATTCTTCGCTGCTCCGATGGGCTCTTCGTCCTCCGCTCCTCCTGTGGCAACGTCTTCCTATTCAACCCCCTCAGCCGCTTCCACATCCGAGTCCATTGGTGTCCCATAACTCCTCGAGGTAATCGTGGCAGCGGTGGTAATCACCAGCGTTGAAGAGAGACAGAGGGAGACAGCGCAGTTGAAGGTGTGGCCGTCTTTGTCAGCGGCTTCATGGGGTTCATTGGGAAGAGATGCGGAGCCGTGGACTGTCGATCATCAATCCGAGCCCTCCTGTCAACAAGGAGGGGGCGGATCCTCATCCACATACCCAAATAGAGGGGCATTGATCCACATACACAGTTCAACACGATGCAGATCATCGTTCTCGAAGTCTTGTTGATCTTCCCCGGCTTGATCGAGTTTGGAGCATGCAGACATCGGAGTTTCGGTACGCCACAGGGCTATGCCGCCCCTGCCAGGTCGGCCATCGGGTTACGCCGCCCCTGCTGATCTACCGTGGGATTCGCCCGGCCTGCTGATCGGTCGAAGAATCACCCCCTTCTTTGGCGCAGTGGTTTCACCCATGACCAACGGGTGTTGCCCGATGATTGGGGCTCCATTCCCCTTTGGTTGGCCATGGACTTCTGTTATGCTGAAAGTGGGGCGTTCGCCCCCTCTCCCCGCCAAGATTGATCGGTCGTAGGGCCTCCACCCTCCTTCATGTTGCGTTGATCGGCGGTGAGTGGTCTGCCCCTCCCCTGTCAATTAATCATCGGAGTCACTGTGAAATTTCTTAGTGAGATCGGCATGGATCTTGTTGATCTTCTACTTTACTATCTCTGATGATTCATTCGAGATGTTCAGAAGATGGAAGATGAAAAGATGCAGTGGTATAACAGCTATTTTAAATTTTCTGTTATAATAGATGTAATATTCCTTTCAGATTTAACATTTTTACGCAGATATTCTTTTCGAGTGAATTAATTGATTAAAAGGATCTAATAGCAAATGATATGATTTGAGCGACTCTTTTCGAAAAAGACATAATTTGGGGGGCTTATTTCTTAAAAAACCCAACAAAATTTAATTCTCTCTCATTATTTGACTTTGTGAGAAATATAGCAGACATTAGAGGTGCCTCTCGAAGATACATATCAAGTGAAAGTGAAAGAATCGTAATTGTTTTAAATCAAAAAAAAGAATTGTAATTGGCTATGTTCCACATAACTTGCTTGCTTGTGAAGGTAGTGTGTGCTCTCTTCCTGGTAACAGTGAGTGTCAGAAGTTTGTTATAGTTTGCAATCAACAGTTCTTTTAGGAGAAGTAGGTTTTGCTGATACCCACCAGGACTCAACAAATTGTTCCAAGTTCCTGCTCAGGGATCCACCCCATTCATAAATTTATGAGTTTCAACTCAACCCGTTTTGATCTTCTCCTGTTTTGCAATGGCAACTCCCATAAAGGTTGACAATAAAATGCAAAAACCGACAATTCAGACACCTGAGCTGCTTGGATTTTTACCTACCCACAATCACAAAATACAATATCAGTCCCCATGGCGGAACCTTTGTCAAGTAGGGATGAAGGCTGGATGAGCATGAAGCTAGCTAATCCTATCTAAAAAGAGGTTTAGATGAAGGGCTATTTTCTCATCACAAAACAACTGGCCATAAAACATGCTAAGATCAGCTAGCTTTGTCCATGAGCCATCACAACAAAGCATCAAAATGTGAACAGCTCCAGAATTACTCAAAATAGGTAGCAATCAGAATGAGCCAAAAGTGAGCTGAGCTAGTCTATACAAAACAGAACACCCGACCTCGGACGCCTAGCAGTCTTGAGCTCCACAATAGCATCCGGAGAAGCCCGCCGCAACAGAAGCAACTCCATCAGGAAATCTTCCGACATATTTCTCATGCAATCATCCAAGCAATCGATTTCCAAGCAACTCCAACAGAAGCTTGGATGATTGCATGAGAAATATGTCGGAAGTTGCTGGATGAGGGCTTGTGCATCTAGCCAAGTTAGTACTCACGTGAGTGGAAGCAAAATTCCTTTGAAGATCTCTCTGATAGTGGAATCATCTCGGAAGTTGCTGGATGTATGTTGTGCGCAACCGAACCAGAGGTAAACCTTTGTGTCTGCGATTAGATTTATTTGTTGCTATTTCGTTTGCTGCATTACTTTACAAGATCGTAGGGATTTTGTTGGGTTATTTGAGTTTCTGATTTTTGCTAGTCATAGATTCCTGATCAGCTTTTAGGATTGGTTGTTTCTGCGAGGATCTCAATTTGTCAATTTATTCCCAACAGAGATAGCTACCGATTTATAGCCTTTCGATGCCCAAGTCATTCATCAACCGTCAAATAATCATAGGAGTGTATGCAACTTTATTTTCCAAATTTGGAACAATGATAAACTGATTGGGCAATTCAATCATTTTCTTTTCTATTTTAGGGGAAATATGGCACAAAAAGTTATGTACACCCCTACTCATAGGGGTGTATGTAGCACAGACCATACCAAATTCTTTAGGACGCACGCATTGTTCAGTAGAAATTTTAATAGGTTAATCCAATACTCCCAGCAGCATACATCATCCAAGTACAAAGTTACCGTGCTCAGCGTATTTGTCATGCAATCCGAAGACATCTGCTGATCCCAATATTCTAGCGCTGAATCTTCCGGGATTGGAAAATCAAACACATCAACCTGATGACAAAACAGAATGCTTTATGCCATCATACGCAGTTTTGAATTAAGGACATTAGCAAATCTGTACTTACAACGACTAGATCCTCCAGGTTTGGGCAGCTATTCAGTAAGCACGATACAATTGAAAACATAGTTGTTTCGCAGCGCTGCATTTTAAGAGTGAGCTTTTTCATCTTCGGCAAGAGAGATTGCAGAGTCACGGTCACCTGCACTCCTTCCGTGCTCAATTCCTTTCAAGAGACAATAAGATCAGAATCTGAAAACAATCAAGATCGGACTTCTTTAATGGGAGCATGTGCACACAGAGAAGACAACGACAAACCTCCATGCATGTGGACTGGAATTCGAGCGAGAGATTCTGAATGTCACCAAGAGATTCGAGAAGTCTCACAAGCCTGCTCACCTCGCTTTCCTCTGTATAATTACCTCCATCGGCAGTGCCAGTGCCATCATCAATATCAGAACTATCTTCTGGGTACATTTCGGGATAATCGTAGCGGAATCGTACTGTGACAGACTCCAACCGCGGCGCCTTGCCTATAGACACAGAGCACGGCCCGCGACTACTGACATCGAGCACTGTTAACGTGTGTGAGTCAACAACAAGGTTCCGAAGTCCGTAGCAGTGCACCAATGTCAGACTGTCGAGAGCCCGACAGCCCAAAATCAGCCGCTGCAGATCACCGTCCTCGACCATGCACTGTTCGATCTTGAGTGCGTTGAGGCGTCTCAGACCGGTAAAATTTGAGGGGACTTTAAGAATGCACCTGCGGAGCTCGATGCGAGTCGGAGTCGGGCAAAGGTAGAGGCAGGACGGAAAGGTGTAGTGCTCGCCCATGTTGGCTATGGTGAGCTCTTGGATGCCGTCGTTGCAGAGGAAGCGAATGATGTTACCTAAATCCTCCTCGCGGTACATATCCAAGTAGTAGGAACGAATGGTGCAGATCCTTACAGGGGAGCGGCGGGACTCTAGTATGGCCCATACCGATTTGGGCCAGCAATGTAGGTCGATCTCGTGACCCCATGGATCAGTCAACCGGATGAAGGAAGAGAAGAAGGATAAGTCGTCGAAGACGAGGCGAGGGAGGGAAGGGAAGAGGTTTCGCCATCGCTTAGAGAGGGTGGAGGTAATGCATGCTTCTTTGAGTGTTACGATGCTCAGGATTGTGTGGAGAATGTCATCTGGGAGCTCGCTGATCCTGTCGACTTGTTGTTGTTGGTGTTGTTGTTGAGTGATCTTTGTTTTCATAGGGGTTTGTTCCTCCTCCTCCTCCTCTGTTCTTCTTGCGGTGATCGCCATTTTTTTTTTTTTTTTTTTTTTGGAGTCTGGCCGGCCGTGTGGTACTTGTTATGTAGGCAGAGTATAAACATTTCCCTCCAAAACACGGCTTCAGCTTCGCGCCAGAATGGGTTGCAGGGTTGCAGCAATAAAATTTCGGAGTTTATATGATTAATTGTATATTGGCACTGTACATTCCCGCCAAAACGGGATTTGGAACCGTATAACTTCCCGCCTAAACAATCTGCATCAATCTCAAAGAATTAATGAGATTACGTTGAAAATCTAAATCTCGGTAAAGAATCAAAACGGCTTGCTCCTCCTACCAGCTTGATGACCCTAGCTAGTCATTTCCTAAAACAATGATGAAAAAACCGTACTTTTAGAACAAAAAGAATTTCTAAACGAAGAACAGAGTAACTTTTGTGCCCATAACAATAACTTCGTCGGATCACAACCATAATAAAAAAATTCTTTATTAAAATAACGGACATTATATAACATATACTAGTCATTATCCGTGTCCATAGGACACGGTTTATTTACTGGCTGAGTTTTTCTCTCCCACAAATTACAAGTTCTCCCCAAATTTCAAGTTTTCCCGCAAAATTTCAAATTTCCTCCCAAATTCAAGTTTTTTTAAGGAGTAGTGTGCTGTTTAAATTTTTTGACTTATTTGTTTACACAATTCAAAATCCAAACCCAAAATTCAAAAGTCTCTCCTCCCAAATTTTTGTCATATTAAACTTGTCCTAGTCGCAATCCTCTTTGTTGTCCTAATCACTTGTCCTAATAAGACAACATTCAAATTCTTCATCAAATATAGAATAGATATCTTTACATACGATAATGTGATATATGCATCATGTCTCATATGTAAACCATTTTCCCCACATAATACAAAATCTGTACTTTTGTGATAGAGAATGAGTCGTGACATAGTATAGAAAAGATTTTATATATATCATACTATAAACATTATTCTCTGCATATATATAAAACATACCAACAATATGGTTTCGTTTCTTAGCCAACAAATGTGAGAACCCGACATGCTGCAATATTAAAAAATAAGCATGCAGGTTCATCGGCCACCAAGAATCATGTCGAAAGCCACCTTACAAGCCACCAATGCGATCGCTGCAGTTAAGGCTGTTGACGAACAGAACGTTCGACGAACTACTCGTGAACAAGCTCGGTTGATGTTCGTTTACGTTCGTTTAGGAAGCTTAATTAACAAGCTTGAACAGATTTTTAGAGCTCGGTAAGTAAACGAACAGAGCTTGAACATAACTATGTTCGTTCATTTATGTTCATGAACAAGCTCGTTAAGTGTTCGTGAACAAGCTCGTTAAGTGATGTTCATGAACAAGCTCGTTAAGTGTTCGTGAACAAACATGTACTGAAAATATTAAATTTAGACAAAGACTATATTTTTTACTATACTTAAATGGATACTTGTAATGTGATTTATGGAGCTATTATGCTGGATTTATTTGTTTTTGTCCTGCAAATATTTAATTGTTTTATTTAATTGATTTAGTCATTGGCAATTATGTTTAAATAGTATTATTCCTGATTAAAAAATTGACGTTCGTTTGTTTGATTGAAAATCTGTTCATGAACAAGATTGATTGTGTGCTCACGAACATGTTCCTGAACATGTTCACGAACAAGCTCGATAAGTTTTGTTAACGAACAGAACGTTCGATTAACTACTCGTGAACAAGCTCGGTAAATGTTCATTTATGTTCGTTTACGTTCGTTCGGTAAGCTTAACGAACAAGCTTGAACATGTTTTTAGAGCTCGGTTAGTAAACGAACAGAGCTTGAACATAGATTTTGTTCATGAACAAAACCAAGCTCCATGTTCAAGCTCGTTCAAGCTCGTTCGTCAACAGCCCTAGCTGCAGTAGGATGAAGGGATATAGGTTGAAGGGACGACAAAGATATCCATTAGCCCAGTCCATTCTTCGCCTGGTTTCAAGGCAATTGGTCTCTCGATAGAAGCGGCATCGATACACAGCATCTATTTGTACTCCTCATCTCCCAAGTCGACCATCGCCTTGGATTTCTTCTCCCATGGATTCCATACCACTGTAACGAGATACAAAAAGATTATAGCCAATGGACTCCGATTTGAAGGAAATATTCATGCTGCATAAGTTAGTTGATCAAGAGTTCGGATGGAACTTGATTGAACAATATATCAAACAATTCACTAATTATTTGATGATTTTACGTGTTAGTATTGCATGGAAGCATGTTGTGCTGATTGGTCTTTCTCGTGCATTAAACAAAGGAAATGGATTATTTTCTAATTGAATTATTTAATCAAATGTTAGAAATGCGGATTTGTACCTCCCCACCAAAAACGGATAGTTGTATAAATTCATATTGTCAGTCGGATTGCACTCTTCAAACAAATCAAAGGAACACATTTAATAAATATTTAACGACCCATTCGAATATCAAATCCAATGAAATACATAAATATGTTATTTGTAGCAGTAGTGTTAAACACAGTAGTATTTAAAAAAAATTGAGGGGAGCCTTAAGTCGGCAAGATGTAAAGAATTTATTAATTAAAAATTTAAAGGTTCACTCCAATACCTTTGAAAATTTTGACATTAAATACTTTTTTCTCGAATACTATCTATTGAAGAATAAAAGAAGTTAACTTTTAATAAATTTAAAAATACTATCTGCTTATAAAATACTATCTATTTATAATTTTTCCTTAAAATAACATTTATAAAAAAAGACTATCTATTTTTTAAATTTTTGAAAACACTATCTGTTACGCCTATTTAACCGAGACCTGAAAGACACGAGCCCAGAAACCCGACTGCCGGTCAAGAACCCATCTGCGCGCTCAGGCCCACTCGATAAAGGCCCTATAAGGGACCCCCCCGAATGTCGATCCGGCCCGGCCCCGATAACACGCTGGCCACTCGCCCACTCCTGCGATAACCGCTCCCCCGGTTCCGCGACCACTGAATGGCAGTTAAGGTGAGATGCTGGCATGGCGCAGGGAGCGGCGACGGGGGGCGGATTGAGGGGGCACGATTGAGGGCGGATGAGCGACGTGGGTCGGGGACAATCATGGCGGAGGTCTATAAAGGGGCTAGGAGGACGACAGGACAAAGGACCGCATCTCAGGTATTCAAAACCTAAGGTACTCCATCAACGACCCAGTTCCCCCATTTCTCCTCCTTCCTCCCCCGCTCGCGCCGTGGGACGCCGTACCGATCTCCTTTCGAGTCGTACCGTCTCCGCCGGGCCTCCTCTTTCAGATAACTGTCTGACTTAGGCATCGGAGGGGTTTTGGCCGGAACCAAGGTCCGGCCCCCCTGACGAGTGTTCTCGTCTACGCAGGAGGATATCCAATCCGCGGGCCGAGGCTTCCCCTCCGCCCCTCGCCGATCACGCAGCCAGCTGGACGATTGAGGCTTCCCCTCGTCGTCCGACCGCCGAGGCCGAGCGCAACCGACCGAGGCCGAGCGTCTCAACCCAGGCCGAGGCTTCCCCTCGTCCAACCAACGGCCGAGGACCCCGATTCGACCCAGCCGACGCGCTCCACGTCGTCTGTAGATCCGACTCGAGCCTCGTCTGCACCAACTCGACTCACCCGAGGGACCCAAGCGGGTCCCTTGACCACGTTGACCGGGTTGTCCACGGTCAACGCTTTGTAGTGAGAAAACACTCTGAAACATCTGGCGCCGTTTGTGGGAACCGAACTGTCCCACGAAGAAGCAAACCACACCTGCAATGGCACGAGCCAGCAACGGAAGGAAACGCATGCCCCCCATCCCGGAGGAGGGGAATGGCGCATCCAACGACAACCTTGAAGGCACGCCCGTCAACAACCACCCCGCCCCCACAACTGAAGAGATTCGGGTCGGAATTGGCCACACAGGGGCAACTCCGTGCCCTGGCCCAGGAGACCAATGCGAATCTCCAGACGCTGGTGCGGCAGTACAGCAACTCGTCAGCACTGCGCCAGTTAACGGAGGCGCATCGGGCGACGACCATCGTTGGGCGGGGGGTCCCCCGCTCTTACGATCCGCTGTGGTCGACGACCACGGGAACCAAAGACCGAACGCGGAGCGTCGGTTCACGTTGTCCGGCTCCCGCCAGGCGAGATCACGCGCCTCCTCCCCTCATCGTGAAAGGAGCCGAAGAGAAACTGAGGGCATGGGGGACGTATCGGTGACCGCGTCGTCTCGTCG